>WOGP01010713.1:0-10214 GCA_015342065.1 Leptinotarsa undecemlineata
CTTTTGTGACAAAGACAAATTTTGACCAACCTTTGTTTATGAAGCACAAATTACTAGCTGTTTTCGAGTTCACTAGCCGGTAAGTTATGTTTGCAACTGCAAAGGACATCTTCAAAATCGAAGCAGCAATGTTCAAAGTGATAACACTATGTGCATCGCAGCAAGTGGGATTACTTTGATCCATATTGCATGACCTTAAAAGTTACAGATGAAATATCAGGTCCAAGAACCTCCGGAACAGCGCTTATCGACTCAAAACGAACTAGGAATGAATCAAACATTTTGATCTTCCTCTTGAAGATCAAACTGTGTCGAGGTGTTAAAATAACCGTTTGATGTTAGGAAAAAGCTCCAGTAATATTGTAATGTTGCGTTGAATAATATTCTTATGAAGCTTATTTTTGAGAGCGTTATTAGGATAGTGCATGAAATCAAAATTGGGTTATTTTGCTGTTAACGTGAAGAGATACATGAGACTTGGGTCTCTAGCACTTGCCGCCCCACGTAATTCAGAAGTGTTATCGATAGACCGCTTAGTTAATTTTTGAATACAATTTCAATGTAGACAAATTTCTAACATATAAAAACATACTTGCAGATAATATAGCTGATAGTTCAGTAATTTCTATACCAAACATAATAACATAGGGGTTTTTCATTCAATAACGGAAGAGCTTTCCTCAAATCCAAGTAAACCTGAACAACTGAATCGATTGTAGCAAATAACGGCGCTAGCTCAAACAATTTACAGACTTATGACGTCAACTATTTGAAAGCATGTTGATGTAATTCAAAATTGAAAGCTATTAGATTGAACATTATAATAATAATAATAATGTTTATGCACCGTATTGATCACATGTATATAACATATTCTGGGTAAATAAACGTAGGCATCACAGAACATTTTCGAAAAAATTCTAAACTATAACTAAACTCAAAAATATGTATGTGAGAGTATTCTACAATCAATGGATATGAACTGTTAACTATACATTATAACTATAAAATAATTTGAAAATAAACTATATACATAATATAAAATATATAAGGAAATTAAGAACTTTTTATTCAGTTCATTTTACAGGGGGTTTTATTTTCACTTATAAAAATCATATTGTATTTTAGTAAAGTAGACATCACAATCAATTTATTTTCAGACAGTGTGCTGATTAATAATTTGATGAAAAAGAGATGGATCAGAATTTCTGAACCAATTTTTTATTTCTTTCTTGAAATTATTTTGTTCATTAATAAGTTGTATTTTTTTCGGTACTAGGTATGCTCCAGATATTTGTGCCAAGATAACTACAGTGTCTTTGACCTACCAATTTATGGCATATTGGAGCTAAAAATGTATTTTCTTTTCTACGAGTATCATACATGTGTTCCACTGGTTTTATTTTTATTTTGTTCTCAACGATTTTCAGAATGATTTTCTGGCAGTTCAGCTGCCGTGTATCCCGGACATGACTTTCTTTAAATGAGAAGTTACTGGAGAACGTCATATTTAAAATCTGTTTAAAATCTGTTTTTCCGTTAATCAGCTGTCGCCCCCCCCCCTAAGAACGACAACTCTCAGAAGTTGAGAAACTTGTGCGAGCTAAGGACTAACGAGGTCTTACCTTATAACGTGTGATTTCACACGATTGCGGAATCATGCCAGCTTCAACCAGATAAATTCTTTCGAGAAAAATATCTGGTCGAGGCAGGTTCGAACCCACGATCTTCCGATCGTGAGTTGGGCTCGCTACCACCGCGGCCAACTCCACAACAAGGTCCTACCTGTACCTAACACAATTTTTAGATTTTTTTTCTGTAAAGTATCCAGACATCTTAATTGTGTATTCCTAATATTTCCCTAATCTATAATACCATAAGAGAGTTGCGATTGAACCAAACCATAATATACCATTATTTCAATAGTTTGAAGCGAAACAAAAATCCTCTTAATTTTTCAGTTAGATATAATATGTTTGAATACAATTTCATGTATGGATCGATCATCAAGCCAAGTTTTGATTAATAATTAAGGGACCTATGTTAGGTGGTTTATTGGCATGAGAGGTAAATAGTAGAAATTTTGTTTTTTGTTATATTAATTAAGATAATTTGTTATATTGAAACCATTTCATGATGTTTTTGAAATCTCTTTCTGATTTCATCTTGAGGCTTTGCCATCATGAAAGATTGCTGTGTTGTCAGCTAAATTGAGAAAGTTTGCTTCAGAAATGTGAATTTCACAGTACCCGTAGGTATATCCATTTTTTATTTGAATAAACAAGTGAAAAAGTCGTTTTTGATCATTAGAATGCTTTCGTTAGAGCGAACAAAGCGAGGTTTTTGTATGCAACGAATCAAAGGTCGCTAGTTCTAACAAAAAAATATTTTGTAGGAATCTCCAAAGCCGAAAAATAAGTAACTATACTCAAAATGAAAAACATTTAACAATACAGTCTCAGTATAATTGACAGTATTCTTGAAGGTGATAATCACTCGTATTTACGAAATATCCAGGTAAACATTTGCTGTGTGAATGTGGAGCTATGTTAAATATGGAAAGTTCAGGCGAGGCGAAAACATTTAAAAAAAATATCCAAACTTTTAAAAAAAATCCATCACTTTTCTGAGTAGTGAAAAAATTAAAGTTGATACACACCGTCATAAAGGTCATTCAGATTTGTAAAAATGCACAAGCATTAAGAAAAATATAAAAACACTCACCCTTAGTACTGCTACCGGAGCTCTATCCCCATCTATTTTTATCCATCCACTGGGCTCACAAAACATCACAAACACAAAACCACCTTTTAATGCGACATTATCCTGATATAAAAATGATTATTATTAAAACAAATTTTTCAATTGAAAAAAGTACTCATTGGCATTGCCGTTTCTGTAATTGATTTTAACCAAAGAAATTATGATATTAAATAGTAAAAATTTTCTCCATGCAAGTTAAATAAGGGCGAAAGAATGCAGCATATATCAAAATCACCATGAAACAAGATCAGGTGATTGATAGACAACGGAAAATTCTAAATTGTTCACCAATCATTGGTCAAGTTTCTAGTTCAATGTTATAAAAATTTGACTGTAGACGGCATTCAATGACACTAAAATGTCGCTAATTACTTATTGCCCATTCACGAATAAGTCTTACAATTCAGTTTCGAAATTTGTCACTTTTTCTATGACTACCGTGAGAAATAATTAAAATTTATTTCACATGCAAACAACACCTCACTTATAGTTTCAGACATTTTAATATACGGTAGACATTAGAGTAAGTATTGCCAAATACTTATGTTAATTATTCTGATATATATCGTAAAAGGATAAAAAAGTTTAAATTAAAAACATGTTTATTATCACATTTACGGGATGTAATCGCGAAACAATTCGCAACATTAAAAAAATGTCGAGACCAAGCTAAGTCTATTATATAAGGTATACATTTTTCATATGCCGTTTCTGATTCTGGTTTCCCAATTAATTGTGTTACTTTCTTCGGTGCACTAATAAAAAATGTATAACCATATAGAACTGACTAACCAAACCAAAGAGAATTGCAAATTCACAACAAAGTATAAACTAAAATAAATAACAACCATAAACATTGATCTAAAAAAACATGCTTTCAATAGTAACTAATACAATTATTTGTTCTAAGGTACACAACTGATTTTTTTACATCACACTACAGGCTAGTCAAAGAACTAGTAATAAATACATAACCTTACATGTCTCATTTGATGAGTCATTCATATTGAACAGAAAGTATACAAAGCTGATAATGATAATAAGTTTTGACTAGCCTTGAAGACATTTTCATTTATAAAATCTAGGGTTAAATACTAAATAATACATAGCCAACCATTTTGAACATCGTCTTAGACTACTTGGACTAGATGATAGGTGGTTAGTCACAAAAATTCTGCAACCGAACCATAAATAAATATTTTATTCAATTCGTACTATAGAGAATCATATTCAACAAAATGTATGTTCAAAATGTTGATTAAACATAAACCTATTTATATTTTTGTTTATTATTAGTGTGTACCCTTAACAACGCATTATCTACCTTAAACTTCCCATTGGGAAATCATAATTGAAATTAAATAAATGTATAGAATCGTCAAAAAAGTTTGTACAAAATATTATTCGTTATAACATTCTACACTAGATTTTATTAAATCATTTATGTACAGAGTAAACCGTTGCGCAATAATGGCCGCTATGAAATTATAGTTTAATCAGGTTTACCACAACTGGTGTCGATAGATTTTCATTCCATTTATTATAATCAAATATGTGACGGCCTTTATAAGACTCAACTTAGCAAAAATAAAGAAGGGAAGTATCTTTTTATTAGTTTTCAATCAAATGTCATTCAGGGACTCAATAAAAAGTCATTATGAATCTGGTACCAATTATGTATAGTATCATTTTATACCAACGGACCACCGACCACGTACTACATTACAATGTTTGTTTTCAAACATTGAATTAAAATTCAGGATGCTCATCAACCATTAACCCAAAATAGATCGTAAAGTTACGATCAGTATGTAGGTTACTTTTTTGTATTTTATGGATTGTTTCCACCAAAATCAAACTGTATAACTAAATAGTTGAATTCCAATTGAATAGACACTTCTAGGTAATATTTTACAGAAAGTATTCAAGTTATCGATATTAATTTGGATTTGAGATTTTTGAAGGCATTTTCAATATAAATTTAGAAAAGTTTGGAAATAAAAATTTCTCATTTTACGTGAATTATAATTAAAAAAATTACCAACTACTGAAGATGAATATATACTTTATTATTTGGAGTTGACTATTTTTGATGTTTTGTGGTTGGGATTAAATTTTTTTTCATGGCGTATAAAATACACAGAATCATTTCAAACTACTTTTTAAAAAAATTCGACATCCTTTATTCATCATCCTATTGAAACCATTTGAAAATATGTAGTAAACTTTTGGAGTTAAAGAGATATTCCGTATCATCAGTGTTTTCAGTACTTTTTCTTGTCCTATTCAATAACGTTTACTTTATTAGTTTTGAAACAGTGTCGTTATTCATGAAAAATACAGTTCTGAAGAAGAGGCGCAATATTTATACCCAGTTCCGGAATTATAAACAGGGAAAGAATTGATAGACCTACTTGAAAATTATTTGTTAGAAGTGTGTAAAGGACAAAGATATTGGTCGTATGTAAAGTGTGTTCACATCTGAATAACTGAAAAGATGCAGGAAATAGAACATGTATTGAGTGGCTGCCAAATTTTCCTGATCTGAACTCGTTATATTTTCTCTATAAATCTAATTGAAATATCTAAAGGAAAGTAAATGATTCAGAAGTGCTCAACATAATTTTATGATAACAAAATTGTTTTAACAGATCAATATTAACTTTGTATTCAACATACATTTTTGAAGTGAATATGTGAAGTAAATATGTTGATGCTCTACATATTAAGGGACTCGCCTGTACCACTTTATGGTTCAATTTATAGCTAGCACAGTTGAAACTAAATTTTTCCTATCCAATTTTTTCATGACCCACTAATATCAACAATCAAAGACAGCGATTACGTGCAATTGCTTGTCTGTATACAACATATCGCATTTAAATGACAGGTAATCCGCATCTAAACAATGGGCAATTATATAGAATTAGTATCACAACAGTCATCACAAACTTTGGATTTAATGTAGAATAATTTGTTTTAATGATATCCTCGCATTGGTTCCATCATGGGTCATTAGTGCATCAAATGGGCTTTTTCACGATTTGTCCAACTTAATCAAACGCTTACGTGCTTTAATGTTTTGAATTTTGAAACCGTTCAACTGAACGTAACCCGACGAAATCAAGCATTCCATCTCTAGTGATACTCTCCGTGAAAAAAATTATCGGACAATTTGATCTCTGATTCAACTGTATTCTTGTTGAACACGAGTCACTACCTATTAGGTTCGTTTAGTTACAATGAATGTATGCTTCAAGACTCATTAATCTCTTATACAAAGCTAATGAATGAAAGAGAAAATAGATTTTATAAACGATATGAAATTATATGACCTAAAATTTGGGATGTACTCATATCAAATACTGGCGATTTATCGATGTCAGGTATCTAAACGTAAAGAACACAACATGAATCAACAAATACCGAATACTTACAGATATAATACTGCTCAATACGTTGAGGAAAACTTGCATTGATATTCTGTTATATTGCTGAATGAAACAATTTTGTTGAACTTTCGCTACCTTTGATTGGTAATAATGGTAGACGGTGACATAAAAAACATTTCTGCGATAAAGTCTTCGTTCAAAACAGATTTTTGAATGGCCAGCTGAAAACATTATACGGGGCCAAAAGTATTGTCTATTTTTGCTTTTACCGCCTGCGGTCCTTATATGTATCAAAAGTCAAGTTCAAAAGTACAAAAAGTTGAATACTCTTGTCTATGACTGGATATATGGTGACGTGAAATAATTTGAAATACACTATCGATGGATGGTTGAATATGGAGAAGATAAGACTTTTTTATGCTGCTTTTTTCACCCACCAAATTATAATTACCAAAAAATCCTTCTATTTACATCGTAAAATCACATTTCCCTCTCGATATTCATGACGTAAATGGAAGATTCAGAGGTACAATAACACCACCAAAGTTTAAAATTTAATTTTTCAAATGTTGTTTTCACATCAAATATACAACTTTTCACCTCGGGAACTCAAATGTCTATCGTTCAAAAAATTTAAATTAAAATAAAATTAACATCTTTTTGGCCAATATGAACTTATTTTTTGTCTTTTTTCGTTGCTCTTTTTTCTAGATACACTTGAACATTCATTGATTGAAGTTGAGTGGAAGAAAATTTCAGTTCACCGGTCACAAATCTGGAGTGTCCAATGTATGTGGGAAATTGAAGTGAATACTATTATTATTATTCTTGTCAAAAATAGTGCTACGTATATTGATGAGAACACATAAACGTTTCTTTCACATTGAATTTAGGTAAAAAATTCATATTTTAGTATCAAACTTTAAAAAATAAACGTATTGTCATCTTTACAATGAAATAATGAATTGTCTATCAACATTTTCTTTTTTTTTTTTTGACTGACTTCATCACTCCGCATGATAGTGGCTTCAATTGAAAATATTTTGACACATTTCAATATAATTCCATATTTCATTCATTATTTACTGAAATAAATGTGAATATGGTAACAAAATCATGTTAGGAACATGTTAGGAACAATGTTCCTCAATCATGTTCCTAACATTGAAGTGGAAGATACGAATGATTGTGGTTAGATTTATTATCGCCTTTAAACCAAACGGAAAGGAATAGAGTTTATCTGAGTGTAATATAATGGTTATGACAATGATGCTTTGTTAAAGTAAATCGGAGAAATGAGTTGAATAAAAAAATTTAAGCAGAAGAAAGGTAGGTATATATTTTCTGAAGACAATATGCCAGACTTAACAAAGTTCACACGTTTCAGTTTCAAATTAATTAGACTAATCTCTCAGTGTGAAAATTATCAAAAATATTAAATTTTGCCTCAGTTGAGAGATAAAGGAGGATTATTCAATAAACCGATTTATTAAACTAGACAAAGGCGTATAATATCCGAATCAAACTGATTAATACTGGAAAACATTTCCAGTTCAACTGCCAGTAACTTTAACTATGGCTTGGAACAATAAAACTGCGAAACAAGAAAGTATCAGAACATATATGCACATAAACGGCCAAAGTTGTTATGAAAGATGGTACACTTTCTAAATTCCACTTCGATTTCATGATTTCAAACGAATCCGCGTCCGTCATTATTCATAAGAGAACCTGGCGCCTGTATTTGTTTAAATTTAATCATTCTTCAATGTTAGATCTCGTTATCCGTGCAATTACAGCCCACTATATTTGAAGGCCTTCACAAAATATCATTGGCCAGGTAAAAGTTGTATGTGGGAGGCATGAAATACATCTGCGTTGGAGTTTTGCTCAATTTCAGGTCAATGCCCCTCTACTTGAACTATCTAATTTGGTTGATTTTTTTTACTTTTGATTTGTACGGGAGATTGATGGGTCGATTGTAGATTGCGGTTGATGTGTGAGGATACATGGTGATTATGAGTAAGTATCAATAAGTTACGTCACATTGTTATTACTCATGTGTTCTAGGAAACTTATCTTTAGGGAAAGTTGTACAATATTCAAGGTATACAACATGTAATAATACAAAGAAATCCATTCTTGGTGATTTTTTTCATAAATATTTGCACAATTCCAGAATTAAAGGCGCGGAGAGTAAAAAAAAGAAGGAAGTCAAAAAAGCAAAAACTATTTTGGCAATATTGATAGAACATTCTAAGATAAAATTTAGAAAAAATGGGGAACACTGTACAATACCTTCAGGTAAATTGAACTTTTCTACGAATGAATTCAGTATCAAAATAGAAATAAGGCATTTCGAAAATTCATTTAGGAATTCAGACCTCAGATTTTCACTTGTTCTTGGAATTTTTCCAATTTACACCACTGTGACCTTGAACTTTCAAAATTTCCTCTCTCTTGAAGAAAATCTAATAGGCGCTCTTGATTTTTGACATCTATTTGATCAATTGAAAGTAGAAAAAATATTTTGAGACAGAAAATGAAGAAGGTGATGAAATATGAAAAACTTGCCTAGTAACCAGAGTTTTCCAAGTTAAGGTAGAATTTGTATCATGGAAAAAAGTATTATTCTGTTGCCAACGTTTTGAAATAGATCATAAAACTCCATTCATGACCCCTGAACCTACTGTGGAGATTCCGGTAAAATATATCCAAAAATACATAAGAGAAAAATTTTATCAGGATCGGCTTAGAATGACTACAATACTCCCTGTATACTGCCAATTTAGTAAACACCTGAATGAAACAGCTGTATAACACAGACCTCCACTTCAATGAAGAAGCAGAGATAGCTCTCCAATTGAATCAAAAATGAATAGTTTTCAAACGAAATTCTTGTAGCTGGAATTGTCAAAGTGAAAGTCAAAAACGCCACTTGCAATTCCTCAGTTGGACTGTCCAACTGAGAAAACAACAGTTCTAGTGGAATGCTTACTGATAATAAAGTCAATATTGTGAAGATTGTTAATCATTATCATGAAAACTGTATGTATGATCATGAGAAGAGCAGATTTGTATCTACCGGTTTTATGCAAGAAATGCGTGTGTTTTCGTCGTCAAAAGTGCTGATGACGAGTTAAGGACAAGTGTTTTCAAGCCAAAAATTCGAAAATAATATCTTGAGGATGACAGATTTCAATGCAGGAAAATGTTATATCAATGCTTTTTTATATATTATGTAGTGTAGCTTTCCTGTGAATGTTGTCTTTTTCCATTCCATTGCGAATGTTTGTAATTCAATGGTTGAAAGCAGTTGTTTGAAAACTGTGAGAAACACAGTTTGTATCTGAAAGAAACGTTTGTGCATGATCTACATTTTTTTTAGAAGTTTATTTCAAACTGAGTCGTTTCTTTCTTTCATCTGAAGTTTTCCACATATTTTGTATGAAGATTGATAAATAGAAAGCCAAACCATTTTCCTCATAGCTCGTCAAGTTTAATGAGGAATTGAATCACCTGCAGGAGGCAAGCAACCAATGGACAATCCAAATATATCCAGAAGATCCAGAAGAATACGTCAAGCATTAAACAAATGACTTGAAGAAAATAGTACTGGAAACAAAATTGTTGAAATAGATGTTATAAAGAGATGAAAGAAAAATGTGAAAATCTGAAGAAATGGATAAGGTAGACGAAGCAACATGTGTCATATGTGTATGTGTGGTATGTGTCAGTTAATTTTTGGTGTTCAAAAGTTAGTCAATTGGGGTGACTTTGTCATCTGGGGTAGCTTTGCCCAGTTTTGAAATAACAGTTTAACGCCTCCATAGTAAATAGCCGAAAGGTCTTTTGAGGCGCTGCAGTTAATGAAACATACCTCCGCGATGACAACGAGATATTCTATAGTTTGCAGATAGTTCCAGATTAATTGCTATTACCAATTAACTGTTGTCCTGGCAACTGTACTAGTTACTTTCGATTTTTTGAGCAATTTTTGTATTTACTGTGACTTGTAACACCATGAGGAGTTGGATTTGCCCATCTTTATTTATAGCT
>WOGP01010714.1:0-10214 GCA_015342065.1 Leptinotarsa undecemlineata
TATATATATATAGATCCAAGAACTACTTCTTTCAATTTATTGCTATGAATTTTTTATTCAACTTATTTTTTTTTATTATTGCAGCATGATAGCAGTCTATCATGATTTTTGTCTTTTTACAACCCGTTGAACATATATATTCCATGACTTATTTTTTCACCGTTTCTGTTCGCAAATTTGTATAATTTCTAACACATGATGCGGAATCCATTCATTCTTTCTTTGTTTTCACAACACATGATTTCCCAAGAAAACTTTTTCTCACAGTTTGCAAACTATCTACCAGATTTCATACATGAGTACCTACGCCTATGGTTTGAAACATTGAAAATATTATATTTTTACGACAAAAAACAATCCTGTTTCAAAAAGTCAAAATTGTAATGGAACAATATTTCGTATCCGGAATTAATAATCTGGCTTCTTTCCTTAATCTTTTAGATTCATATTCAGAAAGAGAATCCTAAAACCCCCTAATCCCAGTTGTACTTAGTTATTCTTCAGATGTGAGTGCTCAGCGTTATAACGACCTTTTCCATTTATTAAAGTATGCTGCTGTAGATGGATGGCAACTTTACTACTCGTTTATATCCTCCTACTGCTACCTCATTAAAATTGCGGATATACTTCGTCCGGATGATGTAACATTTTCGTAGAACCAGAACCGTCCTGGAGATGCACAGGTTGAAGAGAAATAATAATAATTTAAAATAATTTACAATATGATTTCAACATATATCTATTTTCAACACGCATTTAGTAGATTCGCCTATATGTATATATGTTTATTTGTTTGTCAGTTTGTTTGTAACTCTCAAGATCGGGATCTGTATTCGACAGAATTATTGAAGAATTATCAACATTATCGTTTGATCTATTCGCCGACAGATGGCGCTAAACGCAACCTTCTTGATATAATCGGAACTCACTCTACATGTATTTCTTCATACGTATGTATTTTTTCATTGACACTCACGCTTGCTGCCTTATTTGTAACCTACCTTTGCACGCCTGCTGCTTTCCTTGGGCTTGGTAGCTGATTTTCAGGCTTCCTCCCCGGAATCGGAAAATATCAATGATCACTTTTCTAAACAATATACGTCTGATTGATCCCAAAGTTTAGATAAAATAAATATAAAAAAACACCCTTTTATCGCATACAAAACTAGAATATGAAAAATACATACAGTTTAAAAAAACTAAAAAACACGCGTTTAAAGAACATCGAACTAAAAAGTTAAAAATATTTTTTAATAAGCTTAAAACAATAAAGAATTAAAAATACTAGTATTATTGTGAAAAAAGCGTGGGCGCATTGTGCCATAATTTTTGTATATCAAGCGCCCTTCGCTTTTTTCACAATAATACTAGTATTTTCCGTTCATTATTGTTTTCAGCTTGATTAAAAAAAAACTTGACTTTTTGATTCGATGTTCTTTAAACGCGTGTTTTTCAGTTTTTTTTAAACTATTTTTATGAGTAAATCAATTTCCCTTGTTGAAAATCATATTCTCCGAAACTTAAAGAATATAAATACAAAAAAACATAGGGATTTTTTCACATACAATCAGTAGGCATACTTGAAGACTGACTATTAATTGAATCATCTAAAAAAACAATCGTTCAGGACAGTCTCAACTCCCTACACTGAAGGTTAATGGACTAATTGCTGTCAAAAACAACTACTTTCCTGAATAAAATCACGAAGGATGTTGGATTATATCCGACAGATATCAGTGCAGGATTCTTCACTGCATATACTGTGCAATACAACCTAGCCTGGTTTCGTAAATAATCACTGACACCGGAAAAATTTTGACATAAAGGAAGTTGTGAGACATACAGAAAACGTCGTTCTCATTGCTGAACAGAGGTATTGAATTGAGCCTTGGCTTGAGACTCCGTTTGAAACCAGTCGACATAAAAGTGGAAAAAGCTCACATTGAATTGTTGCCAACGAAAAAGATGATTCACCACTCCTATCATTCAAAATAACCAAAAAATTATTCATAATTCATTTCAAAGGTCATGTTGAACATTATCAGGTAATCAGTTTTGAGCTAATATACCTCCAGATCTTAGAGATTTATTCACAAAATCTTTTTTACTAATCGTGTCTTACCCCTTTCATCAGTACACATCATTATTTCATTCGATAAAATCTGTGTAGTTGGATGTTTCTTTTTTCTTGGTAGCAAAAAACATCCGCTGTCTCATCTGATTACAGATGGTTATAAAGGTTTTAGACTGATATGGTAGCATTTTCCGCATAAAAATAGTATAAAAAAAAGAAATAAGAATTGTTCTGAATTTGATGAAGTAAATTTATCTTCCAACTATTCGACATGCTTTTCTCAGGATATTTAAACATTTTTGCTGATTCTTTGAGTTTACACCGTTAGGCATATGATTCATCGACTTTTATTTTAGTTTTTTTCTATTCTGCATGGATTCCTTGACTGGTGATGAGTAAGATAAAAATTCATACCTACGAAATTCGACTACACGGGGGGAATGCACAAATTGCATTTGTAACATGAATTTTTCATTGCAAAGATAGACGTTGATTGGTTTATTTTTTCGAAAAAGTAGTTTCTTCCAAACTTGTTACGATTTCAATGAAATTCCTATGCCCAGAATTAACTGACTGTGGCAAACTGTTTCTCTCTAAAGATGACACAAATTCGTGACGTAATGAAAAAGAAGCACTTTGTCTTGATCATAAGTAACATTGATTTCAAATTCATTGAATTCTCAAATTATTATTAGTTGGGAAACTGATTTGCGAAATACTCATACAAAGTCTACGAATGATGAAAAAACTAATAAATTGAGGAACAATAACGAACTCTCCATAGCTGAATTTAAGAAACTCCTAACTAGAATTCCGAAAAAACTTTTTGTCCGCCACCTTCACCAATTCCAATGAAACCTTCAGTGTTTTTTTTTGGAAAATTTTCATTGATGTTTTGAGGCAGTATTCCTTAAATCCATAAGAAATTAAAAATACCAAGAGCAAAATAATCAATTCACCCTTTCTACTTCATCAAAGAGAAAAATTGATGATCTCAAGCACATGAATCACCTTAGGAAACAGGAAAACTGAAAATAGTAATATCGCTTATAAAATTGTCAAGAACAGTGTTGAAAATTAAATGCGTCAAAAAATAATTAATCATTTCATGAAAAAGTCAAGTATTCTACCAACAAAAACAGTACTCTCTAGTGTTATAAAACAAAGAAAGAAGTGGCAAAAACATTCGGAGAGTATTTCTCAACAATAATTGACGAGAAAATCAGGACAAACTTTAGAGGGAAAGATTCAGAGAGCTGTAAGTACCACATCGACAAATATTAAAGCTACCATGTTTTTTAAGCCAGTCACTATGAATGACATAAAAAAACCTACGTTCTCGTTGGACAATAAAAGAAGCACACGACATGATGAGGTTTCTGAAAGAATGATTAAAAAATGTGTGGATATATTATCTGAAACTATAGGACATATTATAAATCTCTGTATTCCATTTGGAGAATATCGTGACCTGCTTAAAATTGCGGTTCTTGTCTTTAAGAATGTGACAGTAAAATATAGAGAACTATCGACCCATATCAATAATGAGCTAATTCTCAGAAATTTTTTGAAAAGTATATATGCAGAATAAATGATTAGTTGGAAACATTTGAACTAATGACAACTTCGTATCAGATAAACTATTGAATATTGGTATCCTTGTAACAACTGGGACGTGGGATATATCAGTACGCAGATAACACTTTCATTATTCTTTTGAGTAAAACAGCGAAGAAATGCCTAGTCTTGTTAACTCAACCATACACTAATTTAATGACTGGTACCACAGGAATAGACTTATGGTTTACCTGAAAAAATTGTCTGTATGGAATTTACAAATTCATCTCTAAGCCTACATGATTTCAATTTCATTTAACGGAATGAATCGTTAGCATTTACTAGCTCAAGCAACTTCTCAGGAACAATAATTGACTCACATTTCACTCAAGAAAAACATATAGAATTCACGTCTGGAAGATTTAATCAGTTGCATTATGTTATTGTTCATTTTGCCAAGTTTTACAATAACATTGGTATCTGGGGTCTAGCAACTGAAGTGAACAGAATCTTCATAAAACAGAAGAGAAGTACATAATTACCATACTAGGAAAAACCATATGCTTATCACTCAAAAACACCATCACCCAAAGTATAAAAGGACTTCTGTGTTTGCTGGTATACGTTTTTTTAATATAATGCCAAGCGATATGGAGGCATTTCTACCTCGAGCATTTAAGAAACAACTGAAAGAATTTCTAGCAAAAAATGTTTCTACACTGTAGATGAATTCATACTTGAAGTTAATAATGTTAGATCACTTTCATTGTGACGTAAACATCATAAAGGACTGATAAATCTATCTGTTTATCCATCTATCTATACCCTTTTCAATTTATAAGAGAGTTGTTTCGAAAGAATTGTTTTTCGTGTGATTCAATGTTCATGTGGAATTTCAAAAAGGTTCATTAATCCAATTTGTATCTGAAAAACACTCCAGAAGAAATTTTCACTGCAGTCGTTTTTTTCCTTCGGTTTTTCAAATCAATTTATTGATGAAGGAAAAGTACCATATATTGTTCTTAAGGCAAAATTTATATTGGTGAGAGAACACCAAATCCTCTTGGAGTTCTCGTGAAAAATAATAATAGTGGCATTTGTGACTTCATTCTTCATTACAAATATTTTCTAGTTGACAATATCTTCGTTCAGTTATTGTCGAATCGAATGATTCAAATTTACCCACAATGCAGGAACATAATGTAATTTTTGGCTTACAACCAGCTGAGAGACACTCAGTACGAAATTCACACCAATATAAAAATCCAAACTAATCCAAACAGAAGCCGGTACTTGCTATATTTATTATTATAAAAACTCGCTTGTTTATATAGATTATGCAACTATTCATGTTTCTCTTTAGTGTTTCGTTACCATCGTCTCCAAGACATCCATACTGAACCTGAAGGCGGCTGCCGAAAAGAATCTATTCCATTTAGAAATTAGCACAAACCAAAATGGTTTTCTTTTTTGCCAAATCACTCAAAGTTACCATATTCAATCAGTCCACTGCAAACGATGATGTCTACAGGAATGACGCAGTTCCCTGTGCAAATTAATTATCTCAGGCTTTGTGCATACAGTATTCATTTATTTGCGTCATTTCTCATCTCTATCGAGACCTCGTTAATTGAGGAAAATGGACCTAAGAATATTTTGCTCATTTGCAAGGAAATGCTTTCGTGTTGTCGCAAATTCTAATTAGAATTCACTTCGTTAGAAAATATATCCAGCTCTTTACGTAAATAATGTTTTGCGTGATAATATTGTGGAATTTATTTTGCACAGAACAAATAAATGGAAAAGAGTGGCATCCAAAATTAATGATGACATGTTGCTACATTCTAGAAGGTTACGAGAATACTCTAAAAGTACAGGAACGACGTTAACTTGTTTTATTTTGAACTAAAATATAATCAGTCAGTTTAAAATCAGTTTTTCCGTTAACCATCTGTCGCACCCCTACGAACGACAACCCTCAGAAGTCGAAATTTGTGTGAGCCAAGGATTAACGAGGTCTTACCTTTTAACGTGTGATTCCTAACACGAGTTGGATGATAGCAAGTGAAGATCGATCGTTCAGGCTAGGGCTTGAACCATCGACCAACACGGCAGTCAATTCGAGTGAGTGAACAAAGCACCCACGCCGAACCGCTTGGCTATCTTCCGACCAAATAAACTCGTGTCTGTGAACTGCCACTCCGGTAAGTTAGAATTGCAATTCTTGATTTCAGTCATTTCTGATCTGATCATCGCATTCAGAAAACATTTTTCAAGTTGCTTCAATTCACACCAACTTCATATACTTACATTGATGCATTGATACATGTATCCAAAGAAATGTTGAAACTATCAAGACAAGATATTGAGACAGTATAGTGTAAGATGAAAGCAGACATAATGATCAACAGAGTCTTGCTCAATAGAATCGTGTCCAAGATCACTAATTTTGAATAAACGAAAACAATGGTAAAACTTATCGTTTTTTTTTTCTAGCAGACCGACGATGCCAATGTAGAGTAGAACAATAACTCTCCTAGAAGTAGCAGTCCCACAAGCCGCAGTTTTTCTTCAGACATCTACTCGACGTATACAGCAGACCAGAGAAGAACTTCACTAGAGAACAACTTCACCAAGTTGGACCTCTTCGCGTATGACACGGCTCTTATGGTAACATCCATTGGTTACAGGATAATGCAAGAAGTCGACGAATATGGGAATTGGTCCAATTCCTCGAAGATTAGCATCAACCATCAGAAGAATCAGGAATACTTTTCACCTGGAGGAGGTTCACCCAGAAAATCATGTCGTAGTCACCCCTAACAGGAAACTAATATTCAGGTCTGATATCACACCAACGCTAATGCTGGTGTAATACAACACCGCTTAATACAACCTATTTACCCCATCTTTGGACGCAAAAGTAACGTGAACCTCCAAGTGGAACAGCTCCAAATAAAAAAATTCTTACTTTCCATTCTCCTATATGCCTCCACTGTCTGGGGTCAGTGTGCAGAAATATATGAACTCTGTATATTTCTGCGTGGACTCTCCCAGATACATACACAAGCGTTACACTTATCGTGAGCTGAAACTGAAAGAAGTTTAACAATAGTATTGATTATTTCAATTGGCGAAGGGAAACATAGACTATTTCCAACATTATAACAATCGAATCGATAGAAAAAGATTTCAGGCTGCAGAACAGTATGTTTATGTGTTAAATGAGAAAAATACGAGGTTTGGATTATTTCTCACTGCTATTACCCACGATTAGAAATTGAATTGCCTTGTTTCATTTTCAACAATTATCGAGTGAGTATGGTTGTTATTCCCTTATTCAAAGAGGATGCAATGCTGAAATCCGCCTATCAAAGATATGGATGAAATAGTTGCTTTTGAATTATTATTCTTTCCATCCTTAGGCCTTTTCGTTTTATGCCGTTGGATATCGTAAGGAAGGAATCCCTGAAATGCAAATGCCTGACGATTCCTACTACTTCCTGGAAGTTGGGAGAGTGAAGTTTCAACTTCCTAGATTGCAGCCAAGCTAACAAATTGGATGAGTACTACCATTATTTCTTTTGATCGTTTCCTTTCTCTTCTGGTACCCAATTTCATCACCATTCTAGTTATTTATAGTAAAGTTTAATCTAACTTGTTTATATAAATAAATTAGACTTCTTTCAACCACAAATACGTACAGAGCTGGGTATTAGTGTGGGTAGTTCACATAGTCAACTAATATCTCTCTTGTGATACAATGTTTGGAACCTTTGGTGTAGTAATGAATATTACTGTAGTCTTTTCCCAACACCAAACCATTATTTTTTCATTTTAATACTTCGACAAGTGTATTGATCACCAAAAGATCATTTTCAAGAGGAAGATTGAACAGTTTAATCTTCCTTTTAAAGATGATCAGTTCGTGATCGAAGTGTTAAAATAACGGTTTGGTCTTGGGAAAAAACTCCAGTAATATTCGTTTTCTCACTTTCCGAAGAATTTGGTTACATTAATTGAACCTTTGAGTAAAGACGAACCACCCGTCTCCACTGAGCTGACCAGTGTTCCACCCTAACTCAAGTACCTACCGGCTGCAGGTAGAGCAGTATACAATTTTGGTACGGTTCCCCGTTTGGAGAAACGATTAATACACTCTTATCAAATATTGGAAGATTCCTTCTGAGCCCGAAACAACCCATTGCACATTACTTCCAAAGAGCTGAATGAAGATGACCGTGAAATTCGATGTGAAATTATATAAAATCTTGATAACTGCGACAATAGCCATATAGACACTGCAGACTGGAGGCAAATTGAATCCAGCTGTTGTATTTTCTGAAATGATTCCCAGACCTACCTGTTCTATTTTCGGCATAATGAATTCTTGAAGTCTTCTCGCCTAGTTTGAAGCAGATTGAATTTCCGAATTGAAATGTAGTATGGTATGAAAGTTTTGAGAAAGCAAGTGAGTTGAGCATTACAGGTGAAGATTTCTTTTTATCCGGGAGCCGGCATTTTTCGGTTGGCACAGATGATTTATAATCAATCAACGATGTTTTGAGTACATTTAATATAATTATTATTTTTCTATATATTCCTTTCAATACACAATTGTACAGGTAGTCTCCAAATACAAGATTGATTCGCCCTTAGAGGTTTTTGTACGACTGCAAGCGAAATATTTCAGTTTCCATATCACTTCTAGAATCATAGGACTCTACTTGGGTGACCTAGAAGTCTGAGCAGCACTACAGGAGATTACTCAAGGCTCTCTCGAAGCAGTGCCCGTGCGAAAGTAGCGATTCACGTTGGATTTGAATCGCTGGAGATAAAATTCCTTTGCAAAAACTTCCTAAGGAAGTTTATTCCAAATGAACGCAGTTCTACAGAGGAAAGAGTCCTCAAACAGTGAAGTTCAAGATGTATTGAGTTGAACCTCGAAACGATGAACAGCCACAGTCCGCCGCTCTTGGCGGAATCAAATAAGCCAAGTCACTTGTGGGAAAGTATCTATAGAAGAGAGACAAATCTCCAACATTTCTTCGAGGCTATCAAGGTTGCACGTGATGTTCGAATCATCAATCAGCTGAATAGCTGTCTTCTGGATGTAATCCAGCAACTTCAGGGTATGTTTTGGGACCTCAAGTCAGACCTTCTTTGAAGGTCTGATTTGAGCTTTATGAAGCATCAAAAGTTGCTGAGGTGTGTAAAGTTTTCTGGTTCGGAACAGTGTTCCAAGCTTTTGAGAAACAGCCTTTGCATTTTCAGCGACATGATTATATCAAGACATATTGGTGTCCATTTTAACCACCAATCAACTTATCGAAGCAGAAAGCGGAATTGCCTGACCTGACATTATTATATTCAATTCGAAACATTTATCTTCTTTGAGAAAACCGATGCCTAGGTCTTTGTGGCATTGAATTGAACCTGGATACCTTCACCCCAATTTTGAAAACTGACATTTGAATGACCGAGTACGTGAGTAAAGTGGAGAACAACGACTTTTTCAACAAATAGTTTTCTCCTAACTCTTAAGGATTATTTTCTTTCATATCGGTAAGAGTGTAAAAAACCAGTGACTATTGAGATAATTTGGTTTAATGCACTGCAGCGACGCACACGTTCGTGTGCGTCGCTGCATCGTGTGCGTATTAACATCATTGGACTGGACTTTATCTCAAAACAGGTTTCGTCAATCAATATTGAATTATTCAATTAATATTTTCGTATAATTTCTTCCTGTACTCAAGTTAATCCGCCTGTTTGAATGAATAAATAAATGAATAAATCTCACTTGTTGAAAAGAAAAAAATTTTACCAAGTGTATCTTTCGTTTACAGATAATAAATTGCGACATACAATGTTATCTCTATCAATGAAAACTGACGAATTATGTATTGAAAATCCAAAAAAAAAACATTCTATATACCTAATTGTCGCAGTCGGTAGGATTCTCGTGGTCGTGGAAAGGAACATTTGCGAGGATCGAAAGAATTCAAGGAGCTCTCTGGAGAATAAAGGATCGGGAAAGGAACCAGGAGAATACACTTACCAAACTGTTAGTGCAAAATTCCTTTTCGAATTTCCTAAACCCCTCTTTTGAAGGAGTTTGGGAAAAATAGAGTGGTCACGTTAATTAATTTTTTTCAGTTTCGGTTTATTTCGGTAAAAAAAAAGATCATACATTTTAAATAGTCGGATCATTTTAGCCGTTCGAAGAAAAATGGTTCGCGAACTAAGCGCTTGTGGCTTGTGTTGTGCTTCCCATTTTTATTTTTACGGAATACTTTCAATAATAATTGGTAATATATGACATGTGAATTATTTCATTAAAGATGTGAAAACGAAAAGAAAAACTGAAAATCAACTGCTAATTGAAAAGAAGGAAAAACGATAGACAAATGAACAGCAGAAATGGTGAAATAAATTGTTGTGTTCTGAATATTAGGTTATTTTATTAACATGGATACGTAATGCGATCAGACAAATACATACAGTAGGATGATAGAACCAAGGTGCATAGTTACTTAGTAACTTACAGTTATTAGATATCTTATAAAATTAGTTCAGAGAA
>WOGP01010715.1:0-10213 GCA_015342065.1 Leptinotarsa undecemlineata
AATTTTTTATAACTATTGAAAAATGAAATATCTAAAAATTGATGATGAACATTTTTTTTTCAATTATATTCAGCTATGTTTGTTTTCATATTGAACAATGACAGTTATTAACATAGGATATATTTTTTTTACATAATTTGTTTATTAAATTGTTTTGAAGAAAAATAAAATATATGAATATGAAAAATGGTGATGAAACTTTTTTCCTACGGGATTCGATTCACTCAAGTGTTAAAAGGATACTAGATTTTTTTTAAATTTTTAAAATGACATTTCATGTTATAAAACAATAGTTTCTTTTAATAAACTCTCATTAGCGGCAGCGGGCGAATGCCGTAACAGCCGCGCGGAACCCTATTTTCAACATCAAATTATAAAAATAAATAATGGAGATAGTTCCGGGAGTCACGTCTTTTCAATCGGAAATTTCCTCCTCAAATATTAATATTTCTTGAGTTATTAACAAAAACCTGAATACCATTTTTTCAATCTTATTTTATTAATAACAATTGCAATTTTTTACCTGCACCAAAATCCTTCAAAAACATTTTTCTATAGGTGATTCCGAATCGAATGAGCTATCGCTTAAATTTTTAGGACCTTTATCTCTATTTTTCATGTTTTTGAACTTGACTACTGAGCAACTAGTGTACCTCGTCCAAAGTGCTCGAAAGCACAAACATCGGCTGGAAACGTTATGTTCTCGGTATTTTGGGATGTGAGCAGTGTAATATTCATCGCCTATCTTAAGAAGGGAAATACCATAAACATTGAATATTATATAGCATTAATGAAGCATTTTAAGGCCAAAATTGCAGAAAAACGAACCTATCTGAATGAAAAGAAAGTGATATTTCAAGACAATGCACAGTGCCACAAATTAATGAAAACGATAGCAAAATTGCATGAAATGTGCTTCCAATTGCTCCCGCATATACCATATTCGCCAGATTTGGATCCCAGCGATTAATGCCTTTTCGCAGACCTCAAAAACATGCTAACCTCTGAAAAATTATGCTCGAATGTAAATGTTATTGCTGAAACTGACGTGTTTTTAGGCAAAAGATTAATGGTTCTTTAAAAGTGGTATTTAAATTTTAAAGCGTCGTTATAATGATTGTGTGGCTCTTGATGTAGACTACATTGATGAAAAAAGTTAATTTTCACTAAAACAAAACTCGTTTTCCTTCTAAGGCCCGGGGCTTTTCAGACCAAGTGTTATCACCAGTGATCGACCCGGTTTCGTAAGAATAGCATCGTCTATTGGTTAAAATCGTATGAAAATATTTCCTGTAGTTTTTTGAGTTTATCACGTTCAGACCGACAGACAAATGTAGCCGGGACTTTGTTTTATAACATATAGTGATGGAAAGCATGTCCTTTTTGGTTTTCAGTCCTGCACAATCTAAAATATAAATAAATCATGATAAGTTGAAATTCTACTTTTTTCACTGGCGCGAGTTACTGACATCATCAGTGGTATGTGTTATCAACCAATTCCAACCAATAATTTCAATGAAACCAGCGTCTGACAGGCAAACATGTTTGATTGAATTAATTGGATATTTTCTCGGAACTTCAAATTTGTCAGTAACTTTTCGAAGCTAAGCATTCATGATTACCCTTTATTGCATTCTCGTCCATTGCTAGTCGATTTATTGATTTTCCTGATTCCTTTCATGAAATAAAATGAAAATGAGCGTAACGAAAATTTATAGAACAGCTCAATAGAAAATTATCTTTGAATTGTAATGAATTCGAATTGACTCTTATAGGTATTAATAACAAAAAACACACACTCTCTTATAGACGATAACTCCGGGCACTCGCATAGGACATGCCTGATAGTCTCATCTTCCTGTTCACAAATCCTTCATATAGGTGTGTCCACTAGCCCCATATTATGGAAGTGTTTTCTAAGTTGACAGTGGCCATTCAGAAATCCTACTGAGTAGATTTTTTTCTGGTCATAGCCAGATATTTCTTCGGCGTCCCGCTTCCCAGGTTCGCCCAAGGTAATCCTGGTAAGATTGTATTCCATCACATCTCTTTAGGAATTGAGCATGGGTGTAACATTTGGCTAGTTCCGCAATTGTTGGTGTCATTAGGCCGTTGATGCCATTGGGTTCTAAAATTCTTAGTCCAGCCGCTTCCTTGGCTGAAGGGTCGACAATGCGATTACCTTTACTCATGTCGTGCCATTTAACCCACCTCAAGATAATGTTATTATCTACCAAGGCTTTAGCTAACTCTTAGTGACACTCTAGTACTAGCCCTGAGGTAACACGTTGTCTGCAGATTGTTATGTTTCTGGCAGAAATTCTTTTCCTGGTTATTTCTTTTGTGGCGATTGAGATACCAGCCAATCGTCATCAAGGTAATTAGTGACTGCTGCCAAAAAGTCCATAAAGTTCTATTAAAAAATATTTAGAACTGTTCCGCTTTTTTTAAATGATCGCAATAAACTATATCCAAATCGAGAAGTTTTAAAAACGACGATCATTTACATAAAATAGGACGTTTTCATCACTAATATATATGATAAAGAAAATATTGATCGCTACCTGGAATAATATCCACTCCAAGTTGTGATGACTCACAAAAACTAACTGAATTATATCAAAAATAGCAATTCTCAAACATTAGCAACTTCTAACACTAAACAATTCCAAGAATTCAGAAATTTCGTGATGAGAAATATTTGATTTCTTCTCATCCGAATTGTAAAGTATAAATCATATTTTCTCATTTGATCTATCGACAGATGTGGTTATCGGAAATAATGATAAACACCAATTTTGAAATGTGTGCGGAGATATTTTCAGATGAAATATGAGAAGATGTCTTCTGGCAGCACAACATTCGTTTTGGCTATCGTCCAAATTTAATTTCACAGATAAATGTGAATTGGATTTATTATTGCGGATTCCCGGTTTCAATTCACTAGCGGCTATGAAAATAGCATTGGAAATTATTTGCCATTCTATACCATTAGCGTTGAGCCGTGTTTATGGAAATTCTTGAACAAATGAAATACTTTTTAGTATATTCAAATGAATTTTGAAGCAACAGAACTAATAAACTGAAATGACCAGTGAAATAATACGGTAATTTCTTTAGTTATTTGTGATGATCCCACCTATTGTCACCACTTGAAGTAACTGGACTATTTTTTTGGTGTCATCGGCATCGACTACATCATCCCCTGGCAATTGCCGTGATTGTTTTGTCAAATTAATTTAGCAGCAGGTGTCATTAGGTGCGTATTTCTCCACATTTTCTCTAGCTCGTCCCTGTAATCCTGTAAATTTAACCTCAATTTCAACACGATTATACAAGGCTTTGGCATACATTACTTTACACTGCTCGATTCCCGCTCGAACTTTTCACACTTTCAATATTCTGTCTATACGATAGAATAAAATGATTAAATCGCGTCAACCACCCGTTTTCAAACATTGAACTCTTGAAAACTTCAACCCGGGAAAACTATCACCCTAAAAGACAACCGTCGAGAGAACCCTTCGACCCCAAAGACTCCGCAACCCCCTTGAGACCACTGCCTCAGACTCCGCGAACACTGTCTCTCAAAAAAAAAACCGCCAAAGAAATCATGGGTACCCCGTCATAAGTGTTTCGAAACCTCCTACGATCAATTTAGTGATTCTTTCTCCAAGTTGATCTCGATTTGCCAAACTCATCTTCAATTAGCCAATGGCTCCGTCTAAGTAGTACGGTTACCAATTTCCTGTCGTTCTTAGTAACCTCGGCCCATGCGCGATGTGGTTCAACGGAAAAACCATATTTCGCTTAGCTCAGATTTGTATAGATTTCAAGGTTTGGAAGCTGATATATTCCCTACTAATCTTTCCGATAAGTAAATGATTTTCCTGGCGATCAGTCTACCAGAAAACCCACAGATGAATTCTATAAACATTATCATGGCAGGTTGGGTCATAAGATTTTATGAGGTACAGAGCCGGGGTTTGAAGTTCTGAATTAAAAATGAATCTGCCTGTTCTCGAAGCTAGGAATATTAACATACATAGATTTTGGTTGGTGACCCTCTTGTCCTCTTGTATTGTATTGCGACTCAAAATTCAGAATTCATATTTCATATCACTGTCCCTCTCTTTCTCACAACTACGTTTCAACAGATATTGCATGTAATGTTGGTTTCTTGTTCAGATCTTAACTCATGCTCTCCTCTTGTCTACACTCCTCGTTCGCCTATCTTCATCATCGGTCTGAACGCAATCATATTTCATGTATCATTACTTGGTCTTCTCTAAATGAGGGATATTTTCAGGAGAGTTTATTTTTATGATAAAAAGTTTTATCTTTCTATTTCTACATTGGTACAAAAAATTCTCATCAATATAGTAAGTATACGTCACATTGTATTCTAGAATGTTTCCCTGTCGTAATTTCATATCATCAATTTCACTAAATATATCTGTATACCTAATCTTTAGTAATCATCTTTTGCTATTTTGTCTGGTTTTCATCTCTTTGGTCCCTTCTTCATAGCATATATGTATATTTTCATATTCATATTTTTCCTTCTATTTTTCTCAATTTCTTGTTATGATTGAATCCATAATAATGTGAATGAATTAAACATAAGCCAGCGAACTTCAATAATGTCATGATAACTGATGAAGTCACGATCGTTATTGAAGACTTAAAACGTCGTTGAAAGGTCATGAAAAAATCCTGCTATCCATTGAGATAGACTTTCTGAAAAGGCAGCAACAAAAGGCCAAGTAATTAACCGTCTCAAAGTGTAGAAGCTAACAAGTTCTTGTCCTCCAAAGAAAATGTAATATAATAGGGCACAACATATATTTCACTGATCCTTTGTAGGAAAATTAGCTTGAACTTGACGTAATCTCCTTCGAAGTTGTGTTAGATTTTTTTAGTTTTAAACTATACGGTGAAATATGAAAGCACAGTCAGGCGAACATGTTCTCTTGAAGATAACTTAAGGAGAACTCGCATACATTCATAACACCTCAATCTTCAGAAGAAAACGTGTTTAGAATTTATACTTCACCTTTAGTATTCGTTCGCAGTTGTAGTTGATTTTGTTATGTGGAAAATAAACAGTAATTGATACTGCTGAAAATATTTCAGATATTATAGAAATTATTAATGTATACTTTTCTACAAACATATCGATTTCGATTTACAGGTGATTGAGGACATCATCACATATCATGTGTGTCTACAATATGTATTCAATTGAAACCATGATTGAAGTGTGTTCAATAATTAATCATCTTTTACCTCACGCAGCAAAACCTGAGATGTTTCTGGTATCAGGAACCTCTTCAATCAACTCCTCGCCCATCAGACTCGCGGTTGAAACCAGCAGTATTTTTCCTTAGAGATCAGAAAAGCTCAAGCTTCAAGAATAATACTGAAAAACGTTTCGGATTTATGAGAACCACGAAGTCGTTTGATTTTCTCATCCTAAACTAAACTACCTACAGTGCGCTTGATATATTTTTTTTACTTCTGTTTCCTAGAAACGATAAGCGGAAAGATATAAACTTCTTTAACATATGCTTCATTTGAAAAAATTTTATTATTTTTATTCACCACAAAAGCATTTGACGATGAGAAATGTGAAGACGAATATGTTCGTACTTTAAAACAAACTTTCTCGAACAAAGATGGTGATGTTAATGATTGAAAATGTGCAGTAAGCAAGAACAAGAATATCGAGAGAGGTCGATAATAGAACATAAATTCCATAAAATATTCTCAAAAAATAATAACCAGTTAAAAAATCTTAATTTTTTATTCGCTGGGTATGAATTCGAATAGTGTTTCCACCTGTAAATGCTAACTTTACAAATCAAAATTCAATTATGAACTAGACTTTTCAACTTTTCATCCGCAACTTCATTGTTGTCTTTTTTTGGAGTTATGATACTCTAATCACTTCGTCTATTGATGGTATCCGTATGGATCCGTTCATTGGTTTTTGCGTGTAGACAGACAAACACAGACAGCCGCGGCGCATCACGTACTCGGCTTTGCAAGTTTGATATCACCAAATTTCAAACAATATTGAGTTATACACCAGTACTTCAACTTTTTTTTCAATACCTTTTTTGAAAATCAGTTCGACCATTTTGGGTTCATCACATTAACACAGACAGATGTCGCGGAGAAACTTGACTATACAAGGTGAATCTCCAGGAAATGCATCGATCGATTGTGGGAAAACTACAATTAGAAAATATATGAAAATTTGACAATTTACTAAAGTCGATGGGGGCAACTCAGCTGAAAATTTTTTAGATGGCGGCACTTCCGGTTATACCAGAAATAGCTGTCAACGTTGTTAATTTGAATGGACCACCCTATATATTATCACATGTTTTGGATTCTACATCCGAATCTAAATAAAATTTGTGCATAATGCCCTATATCTGAATCTGACCGTTTTTGACATAATCCTTAAGTTTTCCTATAAGGAAACCTTGGGGTCGGGTTCCTTGTATAGGAAAACCAAATTCATTAGGCTTTATAGGAATTTTGATGATTATTAATACGGGGTGGTCAAAAAACAAGAATATAAATAAATTTCAATAAATCGTGTGAAGTGACTTTTTTCAAATGAAACATGAAGGTTTCAAATTGCATTGCATTGAAATTTGCCATTTAATATTTTTCTGTCAACTGAAGGTTTCTAAATTCTGTCAGTTGCCATGACAGCAAGGCGTTAGAAACTAATCAATTGATACGATAATGTCACTACTTATCATTTGCATATTGTCAATTAAATCATGCCGGGACGATTGAGTTACACAAACGAAGATTATTTGAATTTATCTATTATTCACGGAGAATGTGAAGAAGTTATTTCAAGGACATGTGATACATTTTCGACCCGACTTCCGGAATGAAGAAACCATCACCAAATACTGTCGAAAACATTGTACAAGAATTCAAGAATTCAACAATTGTGGATCCGTACGAGTGCAAAAAAATGGAAATATTGGAATGGCAATTTTGTGATTTTTTGCGGCATACCTAAGAATGTCTACCAGACAAGAAGCATTAAAATCGGGAATATCTTAGGCAACAATTCTAAGAATCTTACGAAATCACAAGTTTCCAATGTTCAACATCTTAAAGAGACCGAATTTTCACGAAGAGTAGAATTCTGTGTCTTCATTTGACTTCGATCTCAAGAAAATGTTTACGATGTTTACGAGAAATGGGATTTTCAATCGAAGACATTCTCATTATTGGAGTGACACAAATGTATATCTATTTGAAGAAAGAATTTTCAAGAATCCTGGTAATATATTGTTCCTTGTGCCATAAGAAATGACAGCTTAGCCTTCGAATGTCACGAAGACAATTTGAATGGTAAGTGAACTAACTAGAACATTTGCCGATGGCTGGTTATAGAAATGTATTCTACCAACACGATGGTGCGCTTCTATATAATAGCCATTTAGTCAATTATTAGTTCCAAAATATGTTTTATGATCAATGGATAGCCAAAAACAGACCACATGTTTGGCCACCCCGCTCCCCAGATCTAACAATACTCGATTTTTTATCCAGTGAACAGAAATAGTGTTTATGATACTGCAGTAAACCATCAAGGAAGATTGCATGCGGAAGATCAGAACTGCATTTCTCACTCAAGTCTTAATCAGTAATGAAAGCAGATTTATTTTTGTTACTCTTCATTCTATTTGAATATTCTCTTTGAGAACTAGTTAATTTTTTGTCATTTTTCTGCACATTGCCTCTTATGGGTCCAAAATTCTCATAGTTTTGTAATTTTCTTGACAGTATCGGCGGTCGCTTGCCAGGCGGTTCGACGTGGGTGTTTTGTTCACTCACTCAAATTAATTGCCGTGTTGATCGGTGGTTCAAGCCCTAGTCTGAACGATCGATTTTCACTTGCTATCGTCCAACCCGCGTTAGGAATTACACGTTAAAAGGTAAGACCTCGTTCACCTTTAGCTGGCGCAAGTTTCGAATTTTGAGGGTTGTCGTTCGAAGGAAAGCGACAGCTGGTTAACGGAAAAACAGATTTCAAACAGATTTCAATATTTGGTGATGGTTTCTTTTTTTTTCGGAAATCAGGTAGCAAATGTATCACATGTCTTCGAGATAACTTTATCACATTCTCCGTAAATGATAAATAAATTGAAATAATCTTTGTTTGTATAATTAAATCGTCCTGGCATGATTCATTATTGACAGTTTGCACATGACAAGTAGTGACATTATCGTATCAATTGATTGTTTTCTAACGTCGCTCCGTCATGGCCAATTGACATAATTTAGAAACCGTATGGTAATTATTCTGTCGATAAAAAAATAATAAATTTCAAATTGTTCAAAAACTATTGATTTTTGGAATGGGTATCCTCATACAAAGTCTATTAAATTTGGTTCTGATCTACAAGGAACCCGACCAAAACATAATGATGAAGGTTCACTTATAGTGAAAATTGATAATTATTGTAGGGCTTGCAAATGTCATTGTTGAAATAAAAAACTTGAATATGTTAAAAACGGTTACACAAATATAGGACATTATGCACAGAAATTATTTAGATTCTGGTGTAGAATCCAAAAATGTAATAATATATAGAGTATTCCAACCAAAATAACGAAGTTGACACCTACTTCTGATATAACCGGAAGTACCGCCATCTTGAAAATATTTTAGCTGAGTTAGTATATTGTCAAACTTTCAGATTTTTCCTAACCATAGTTTTTCCATAATCGCCCTGTATAATATATCATGATGTTTTTTTTTTCAACATGGTAATAAGAATCGAAACTTAAACGTATTTCACATTATTATTATAACAGCCTCGGAGAGCTTTCTCATTAATTAGATGAACAATTCAGGCTATGCTGTTAAATTCATTCATCTCAGTCGTACAAGTGATATGACAACGAATTATTCAGTGGAATTATCAAAAAAACATGAAAGCACTGCTACTGCTTTTTCCAACAAGGTATTTCATCTGGGGTGACACATCTCTGTTGAATATGCTCAGAATGGGTTCAAAAAATGGATCTTGAAAACTTTAGCGAATATACTGAGGGCAATAAATTACTTTTTTGATTTATGGCTGAAATAAAAGCTCACATTTCCATGTGAAATATAATATAGTTGAACCAGCGACTTTGGTAAAGAAAATTACATATATTTCATTACCATTTACATGTATTAAAGCTTCTGAATTATGCATATTCACACAATTGTCATATTTTGTGAATGATTAGTAATCTTAAAAAGGAAAGAACTTTGTGCGAAATGGAAATATTTAATTTCACTGGAAAAAATGCATCAACCAAATTGGTTATTAGCGTTACAGTTCAGGTTACAGTTCTAACTATAGTTCAATGTTATTTGAATATAATTCAGAAAAGACAATAATGCTCAATTGGGACCTAGTGTGTTCATGATCATATTCCATGATGCTTCCTCTGTTGGTTGGAAAGTGGACAATCAGTAAGATGATTCACAGTCAGTTCCACTAGCACGCTTCACATGATGGTTTCTTCTTGTTTTGAAGCAAATACTCGTGAGTTAGGCGTGTGTGGCCTAACCGTTGACGGGTTAGAATTACTTGGTCCCTTCAATGTTTGGGTAATGTAGTTTATGTAGTTCAGTACGACTGGCAATCTGTTAGTGTAGTAATTGATGAGAACAAGATAAGATGGGACATATCGGGCTTTTTCCCCTTCAAGTCACCAGGACCTGACGGTATCAGACCAGCCCTACTTCAATGAGGAGTACGGGTAGTATTTATACCCAAACCAGGTAGAATGGACTACACCTTACCAAAAGCATTCCGGTCAATTAGTTTCACATTGTTCTTTTTAAAATGTATGGAGATGCTATGTGAGCGGTACATTAGAGATGAAGTACTAGTTCACAACCCACCTCATCCAAATCCGCATGCATATACTCCGGAAAGGTTTACTGATTCGGCCCTTCACCATGTGGTTGGCAGAATTGAAAGATCAATAGATAAAAAAGAGTACAAATAATCCATAGAAATCGAGGGAGGGTTTGATAGAACAACCTTTCCAATAATTACCCAGCAATTACACTTCAGAAATGTACTCAGAATGGATACTCAAGATGATCTCTAGTAGAGCAATAAGTATCAATGTAGAAGACATCACAGTGAAAGGACTGGTCATGAGGGGA
>WOGP01010716.1:0-10213 GCA_015342065.1 Leptinotarsa undecemlineata
TAACAATAATCAAATTAATAAAATATTTTCATCTGAAGGGTGAATACGTTTATTGAATTATGGCAATTGTTCCTAGCTTTTCAATTAAAATGATTTTATTGATGATACGAACGCGTATATCGAATGATGACTAATTATTCCTGATACTAAAGAATTTTTCATTGAATTGACGTAAAAAATAGTGATGAATGGGGTTTATTGATAATATGTATAGTAGTTTTTTCAGTGTATTTGATCATACAACAATCGAATTTTGACCAAAAACTGATTAAGAATTATAAAAATATTACGAATTATAATTGATTAGGGAGAAATAAGCCTTGAAAGAAGGATTATCGCAATACAAAAATTTCCCCAAAGAAAAAGGACGAATTTTCATTGTGTTAGGGTACCTACCTGTTGAATTTTTTGGGTTGTTTGAAGAAATCTAAACAATTTACACAAGAAGTAACGACAGAACCGTAATTTAAAATTGTTGTCACTGATGATGGTAGTTATTTCAAATGCAAACCTATAAAAATATCAAATGTGATATACCCTTGGAGTATGAGTAGGTATTTATTGTTACATCGTCATAGTACATTTCAAATACAATAACATTTTCACTTCTGCATTTTTTGATATTCTCCGAAATAACAATTCCTTAGAAAAAACATTAAAAACAGCATTTTTAGTTTTCCCCTTATAACTCGAGAAGGGCGCGAATCCCCGTAAATGTTTTTCGACCATTGCATTGTTCCTGATTACAGTTACCTTTTTTCCATTTGATCGTCTTCGTATCTGTTACGGTTTAGAATATAGCAATGATACCACATGATAAAAGAAACGGTTTCAATACATGAAATGAATATGTTTCTGGTGAAATCTCTCATCCTAATTACTGCCTCAATTATACAATTTTCTTCAAAATATGAAAAGAAATGGCGTTTGCTTCCAAACTTATCATGAAGAAACAGAATATAAACCAGAAGTATTTATATTGTTTAAACAGTATCTATGATACTCGTATAAAACATTCAGTTTCGAAGGGTTTTCTCCCGAACAAATTTCTATTATTGGCAATCCGAACACTTTTTTTTACAAATCTATCATAGTGGTTAAATAAATCTGCTATAAGTTGATTGTCAGGATAACGTTTCTTTTTGTGGTAGAATTTGCCACTCTGCTTTATTGCACTTAAAAGAATTTTATATTTTATATGCACTGATTTCTTAGAGTAACAATTTTTAAAAATGTGTAATATTTGATCAAATAATTGATTTGGATCATCAGCTATCTCGCAGTTATCATTGAGAGAATTTATATTTCCTTCAATTTCAACTTTGTTGAAAATAATTATCAACAGCACATTTTCATTCGTGAAATTATAAAACACCACACACATCATCTGAAGATCTTGATTTGCCAATGCCCTCTCTCTCATAAAACAAAATGTAGGGTGTCTCCAAAGGCTTCAATAAATTCAATACATCGTGTCACGAATATTGTCAAACTTAAACCAGTTCGTTTCGTCTTTGACCAAGGCGTAATGATGACCAGATTCAATGCCAGAACCACAGTGAACAATGACTGCATGAAGATTATAACAGTGGTTTGCTAGATTGAAATGTTCATCTATTTCGAACCTTCGAAAGAGTTTCTTGCTTCCGTCAGAGGTTGAGTCGTATTTGAAGGTCATCATTGTTATTATTAGATTGACTGGTGCCTCAGAAATACTTGTTTCCTTATAACACTCAGTTAGTTTGACGCATGTTTGGCAATACAGTCGATCATCACCTGTTAAAAATTCCATTTTCAATAATATTAACAATAACCTTTGCACGGACTGGTTATTAGTTATTAGAAAACGCTAGATGAAGTTGCAGAAATTCATCTAAGTTTTCGCTACCTATTGAACATTTACTACAAAGTAAAACTGTGAGAATTTTTCCAGCAAAAGATTTACAAATACAAGACGAGATGGACTGTATGGAATTATTCAATCCAGAGCGGTCAGCAGTATTGATTTTGCTGTTGATTTGCTCATGAAGAGTATTCAACAAGAACCCCAACAATCCTCTTGTTATCCTAACGAGTATCTAGTGGACTTCAAAGACTCCTGGAAATCGGTTTGAAGGAAAGATAATACATTCTTACGAAAGTGCAGCTGCATGAACAAGTGTTTGAGTTTGATGAATAAGTAGGAAACATTCCCCTTCTCGTTCATCATGAACGAGAAGCATTGTTAAATGCTATTCATGTAGCAAGTGTTTCCTAAATTATCCAATCCAATTTTCTTCTCCAGATTTTTAGGACAACTCTCTACTGATTCGTAAGGACGAACATGTTTCACAGAATCATTTCTCAAGTTGCGATCGATCCTTCCAAGTGAAGAAGGGTTTTGTAGAGGGATCGATTCGGCTCTTGCTTCATGAAACTCTTCCACTGAAAGGAACCACCAGGACTGCAACTCATATTTGGGGGGCAAGAATGACTTAAGTCCATTGACCGCACTCAAAAAGAAGAAGATGGATCAATCGCTTGTGAATTAACCTTGATAGGAGACTGATGAATATCCGCATATCTCGGCTTGTTTTGAAGAAATTTTAGTTCCGTACTGAAATTAGGGCAATGCGATCTCATCAAAATTATGTGAAGGAAGAATAGTTCCAAGGACCGGAGCAGCATTGCCACGTTGAATAGCAATATTAATTCTTTCTTTCGAAAAAAAAAGAGGTAGAACGGTGATCTTTCGTTGTTTGGCCTATTTTCCTTCCGATTTCATGAACGAATAACAGAGGCTCCGTACCATAAACACCAAAAGTTTCAACCGCTACTGGACGGAACAGCACATTATATAAAAAAGAAAAATTCTCAGGAAAGATTTCCTTTTCATTTTCTTCAAATAAAACTGACAGCCATGAAATTTAAACTTTACCTAAATGATTTTACAGAAATTCACGGTTTCAATTTCATTTTATGAATAGGTGACTATACTCTTATAACTTCACCGAAACAAATCAAATAAAACTCACCAATACAATGAACACATATAAGACGCCGAAGTGAAAAATAAATTGCCACCCTTCACTGATTCACGCATAACCTTATGAAAAACAATTCATCAATCCATACTTCATTTTGAAAACCAATAATTTTATATGATATTCAGAAATATCAATATCTTAATCCATAATACTAAGAGATTTTCAATTCGATTGGTAACATTAATCTAAATGGTACCAATTTCATTGAAATCGAAAAGAATACACTAGTTAGTGCATCTAATGGCGTCAAGTAAGTTAGGTGACTCGGGTGCCGGTTCTGTGGTCTCCTGTCAAGACACTATAGACTTCAACAATGAAATCCTATTGTTGAAAAATACGGGTTCAGTCATTTACGTACAGTGTTCATATATTCGAACAAATGTTCTTGTTGAAATTCATCGTTATTCAAATATAACGAAATGAACTTTAAATGTTCAAGCCCGTCTCGAATATCATGATTATTTTAAATTTCTTTTATTACAGTTTGAATCTACCGCTACTCTTTTACTTTAGTCTGTATACTAACCTGACTATTAATTAACTCTTTTCCAGTTACTTTTAAATTACGGCATGCAAGCCAACGTTTTAATGTTACAACATTGTTATCCTTTACAGTTGCAAATTTCAGTTTTGCTCCAGGAACATTTTCTTCTGTTAAAAACATTATTTTCAAATTGTACTTCACCATATGTTTATATGAAGAATAGTCCAGTGTTTGTCCCTACCGAACTACTAGCGCTGCTAGTGAGTGATTTTTTCGTACTTCACGAAAAAGGTTCATTGGAAATACAACTGGAAGAGATGTAGTGACATTTTTGTTGTTCATCCCAACTTAAGACGAGGAACGAAATACTCTGAAAGACTTTTGATTTTCAAGAATGGAATATAATTGATTTTAGGTAGATGATGGCCACTATCTTGCACTGACGAGTGGCTAAGGAGACCTACTGTGTAGGTATATCCAAGACTGGCTTGAACATTTCTTTAAATTTGTTTACTGCCTGTCTTCAAGCATAGCTGACTAATAAAAAAGTTTTCGTTATTCAGGTGATGAAATTGATTTAATTTGAGAATTGATATATTGTTCTTATATCGATGCATTCAGCTGAGAATACCTACCACTCAACCTGAAAATTTCCTTAGAAGTTTTACTTCAAACATCAGTAATGGAATTTCAAATTGTATCATCAATAGGAACGCTACACAACGAAAGCTATGAAGAGGTATCGAGATAAAATTTCACTCGCATGAAAAAAACAATTATTCTCAGGTGTACCCATATTTTAAAATTTTTCTCCGAAAACGTTTATCTTCAACTCACCATAATCATCTTTCTGAATAACGAAACATACATCAAATTTCGAATTGTGTTCTCTCTTTCGGTGACATAGAGTACCTACCTGCTGGTTTTGTATTCTGTCTCCTGTCTGTCTTCTTATATAATGTGTTACTGTCGTTACACTTGACTAGCAACCCAAAAGCTCCTCAACTGTTATCTTTGTATGCGCGAGGGTTGTGTTGCCAGATATATAATTTATCTTATAATTTCTAACGAAGTTGATGGTATGAAATGTATCACATTTTCGTGAGAACATAGTTGTAGAACCTTCATTAAAAATTATTACCACTGCATGCTAATTCTGATATTTAATAAGATTTTGAGAATAAAAGAAGCAGATGTAGGATCACAGCCAGTGAATGAATTTTTAGCATAAAATACCAAGAACACAAGACTTACCACTATAGATGATGTCAATGTCAAACCAATATAGTCTTTCCTACCCTATTACATTATCCATTTTACCAATTTTCAAAAAATATATGTATGGGAATTGAACTTTCACAAGAATTTCCAAGAAGAACACAAACCATAATAAGAAATCTGCAAGAAAAAAATTCAGATCATCGAATATAGGTGCAATAAATTGACATTTGTAACAAATACATACAACATACATTATAGACGGTAATAAAATAAAAAGTGGAATTAGAAGTGATTAATCTAATCTCAAATGTTTTTTTTGACTGAACGTATTAAAAACATCCGCATCTGTCTTGAAGATGAAAAAAAAACACTTCATCAGAAAAATTGAAAATGTTTTTGGGAAAGAAGAGTTTTGACTTTCTACTTCTCCATCTTAATGCAAGAAATGAGGGTAACTTCCGGATGAAAGAAGAAAACAATAAATTTCAAAATAAACAAAGGTGTGTAGATCATGCATAGAAGTTACTATCGGATACAAACTGGAGGAAAAAGCCCTCTCGAAACATCAACTTTCATATAAACATTGAATTAAACGGAACAACTACTAAACAACTACTTTTATATGAACGTTGAATTATTCGAAAATGGATGCTTGGAGTACAAATTAAATAGCAAAAAGTGATTTTATCCTATCTATCTTATCATTTGCTTCACTGAATTTGTATATATCAGCATTCAAAAGTTTTTAGTTCTTTTATACTGGTAAAAGGTCTTTTACTTTATTTTTTCGAACTAATGTTATTCATGATCAATCATTTCATTAGTGATAACTGAGTTTTCCAATGTTTTCATCTGAATTGGTTAACAAATATTGGAGCTGTTAAAAGGCATATGTCACTAGAAAGATTAAGTTTATGTGTTCGTATAATGTTTTAAAGTGTTAACCCGTCACAAGTCTATTTTTAATGAAATATTATCAATCAATCACCTTCATATTTCTTTTATCTCTGTTTTATTCAACTATAATTGTGTGGATCCTGAATAACATTTAAAGAGTGGATGCTCAAGGATGTTGAGCTTCCAGAACGATGAAGTTAACCTATCCCTCGAGAAAAACAAACTCTTAATATATTAGACTTACAAGATGTTGAAGATTTCAGAAAGATGAGTAATAAAATACACAGCATTTGAATAGTGTACATAATCAAATAATCACATAGGGAGACATAATTTTACTATTGTTTGCCTCATTAGATTATTTCATCAAGACTTGCCTACGAGTTAATTGAAAGTAATAACTATGAATTGAAATTTCTCGTTATATGAGGTTATCAATATTCTCAACAGTGTATTTGTTTTGTCTTCCTTGATCTGAATGATGTTGTGACATTACCCAAAATTGTTGATTATCGATATATGTCAGGGTGTAGGTAAAAATATATTTAACAAAAACGTTCATATTTGTTAGAAAATGGAACTGACACCTTATTCTGTCCAGTAAATTAACTTACCCATTACTCATTCGCCGTCGGAAAATGAAACATTACGGTACTTGACACCGTAATGTTTTGTTTTTCAAAGCAGTGCAGTTATAGTTTCAACTTTTGATCAGTCCTCACTCGAAAATGATAATTAGAAATTTATTTGAAATCTGTACAAAATGTACAAGATACCCACACTTTTTTGCTATGTGGACGAAAACTAAGATTTTAATTATAACCATATAAATTCAATTTCAAAAGTAAATGTCAAAATTCAAAATCACAGCTAACCATAAAAATATGTACTGTGCGCCCTCGTCTCTAATATTAAAAAAAAAACATCCACGACTTAACGTATAACCAATTACTGTTTAACCAACCCTGGCAAATGGATAATGTTATACAATTATGAAATAGATTCCAAATTCTTATACGATTCCTATATCCTATATCCATTCACACCATTTAAATACTTTATCTTGTAAAATATTTTTAACAACTTTAGTAAATCAAAAATATTGGAAAACTATGGAAAAGACTCTCAATTTCATAATTTTGTCAGTAGATCTGTTCACTTGTTAAATATTTATTTCTACCAATTTTAGTAAATGTAAAATATAAAAAAACTATAGAATAACTGAAATTTGTACCATTATTTCAAACTGACAAACAAAATGTCAATTCAATTACTTCATAAAATATTATAAAGGCACAATTAAATGAAATATCATACGATACATGTCCGTTAGATTTAATTACAGTATTGGTTTATAACCGGACTCTGGTCCGCAATGTAAAATACTGTGAAAGACTAGTGAGATCTACTGTGGTTAAAAATTCCGTTGTTACATGTAATTCAGGTGTAAAGCACACTGTAAGTGTTTAAATAAGGTGTCTAGGTTCTAAAACTGGATCCAATACTGTCGAATGTTCTGGAACTCACTTTGAAAGGTGAGGCCTCGTTAATCCTTAGCTCGCACCAGTTTCTACTTTTGAGGGCTGTCATTTGCAGTGGGACGACAGCTGATTAACGTGAAAGCAAATTTTAACATTTTTTTTAAAATATTGTGAAGCATTTGAGGCCTTTATTATATGTATGGGGTTAAAATTTAGTAGGGGTATATAAAGCAAGATCCATCGATCCCTGATAATTTGTAGTTTATTTTTCTCACCGATAACATCATCATTTTTCAACAAATTCACACAGAACATTAATTATTAACCAAACCAAAATCAATGGAATTTTAGACAGCATTTTCTAATTATAATATTCCATTTCTTAATCCCATATTCGGTGTTAATGAACTGAAATCATTACTTATTTTTTACTGAGTACAAATAGTATCCTTGATATTTCTCTCGTGGACAATGAATCACCAAGGCTGCTAGATATGTATTTTTTTATTTAAAGATCACGAACTGAATTCACAAAACGTATCAAAACATGATTCGAATATTGGTAATGTCTGATTTTTTTATTATCTATTGAACCAAATAGATATGTTATCTCTCGACATCAATGCAATATTTCGGAAAGGAAATATCAATAGTATGGTAAAATTTGAAGCAAAAACACCCAAATCAGGAGTCCATAATGAAAAAGTCAAGCTAACCCCACGCGCGTAGCAAAGATACAATTTTTTCATTTCAGAAACAATTTAATTTATATTCATCAAGATGGAAGAGAGAAAAAAAAGAATCAATTGAGTAACGACTTTGTGAGTGAAATGGAATAGCAAACGCCACAGGTGATATTTTTTATGGTAAAACATGATGTATATATTTATTTTTTAAGGATAGTTTACTGTACCCATTAAATTGTTCAAAATAATGGTTACATAATGTGGTAATTGCAAAGCTATTTAGATGGATACGATATTAATCGTTATAACGATAATAACATTATTATATTATGAATATAATTACTCATGTACTTCATGATTTTCCTACCGCAACATACAACTCAAAGTAATATCTTGAGAGTTGGCACATAAAATAAGAACAATAATTTATTGAATTAGGATTCCCTAATATACAGGTTAGCTAACTTAAAATATAGTATAATCAAGAAAATTTATACAGGGGGGGCCATCGAAAACTTGACATGGAGGTTTTGGGTACTAATCTTTCAAATCCGAAAAAACGCTCAGTCAGGTCGATTTTTATTGGAAGGGGGACAGTTTTATCCCCATTTACAGCGACGTCACTTTAACCCTGGAGCCGAGGGGTGAACAACTCTTGAAATTTCAATAGGGAATAGGGGACGAGTCACACATCGTTTGAAAGATCTTGAAATTCTCTAAACAATGGTGTACAGTTTTTTCAATTTGGACGTATTTTGAAAGAGTTCTTTCCGATAATTAACTTTTTCAATATTGCTAATAGCGAAATATTGTTGTACGCCACTGCTCAGTTGGAATGTATTTGGAATTCTTTCATTTGTTTTTTACGCTACTTTTTTGTTAATTTTTCAGTTCTTCTCTGATAAAAGGACTATCACAATTGAGAAATGGTTGAAAATGCTGTTTCTATTCGTCATTTTTATGTTAAACGTGATATCTATATTATTACTAGTAGTGAGTATCGTAAAGTGTTGCTATAAAAACAATGGTTTACACAACTGCATAGAGGGTTAAGTTGATTGAACTGTACTATGAAAATAGACATTGTGCTGGGAGAGCCGCGACAGTATGTTTTCGATTTAATTGCAAAAGTTCGCGCAACTGGTTCTTTAGCAAATAAAAACGGCAAATTGAACCACCAGTAACAAATGAGGCGACATAAGTGGTAATTCTGGGTCATGTTGAGCTTGACCATACTTTAAGTACAAAAAAGTTAAGCATTTGTTTCCGAGATGTCACGAACTAGCATTCGGCGTATTTGAAAAATCTACAAAATGCATCCTTACAAGATTAAATTAACGCAAGAACTGAATTAAGATGATTTCGATCGACGCTTGCAATTTTGCGAGTTGGTTAGTGAACGAGCGGTGGAAAATTCACATTTTGTATTCAACATTTGCTTCAGTGATGAATGTTCTTTTTTTCTAAATGGCACAGTTCATCGCCCTAATTATCGCTATTGGGTTGATTCAAATCCTTGCATTTTTCATGAAGTGCATACTCAACATCCACAAAAATTAAATGTTTGGGTTAGAATTTTTGGTGACCGTATTGTTGGCCCATTGTTTTCAGAAGGCAATTCAACGGCACAAATGTATCTGGAGCTTCTGGAACATACTACTAATCCCCTTCTCACTGATATTATTGAAAATAACCACAATTATCGGGAGGATCTGTTAATATTTCAACAAGATGGGGCTCCTCCACACTATGCTTTCTCTGTACGGCTGTATCTAGATCAGACTTTTCTGGATCACTGAATTGGGAGGCGGGACACTATCGAATGGCCACGACCTTGTGGGGTTATTTGAAAAGCAGAATTTACTGTACTCCTCCTGCATCACTCGAAGATTTACGGCAACAAATCACAAATGAATGTCGCCAAATCACTCCAAAAATGCTCCACAATGTACAAGAACGTTTCCATCAGAATCTTTATTATTACATGACAGCTGGAAGTGCCAATTTTGAGCATATGCTAACATGATAATAAAGTAAATAACTTCAACTCTAAATTTAATATGGTGCGTCCAAATAAAAAAAAGTACACCGTTGTTCAGAGAATTCCAAGGGTTGTTCACCCATGTGCTCCGGTGTTGAAGTAACAACGCTGTAAATGGGGAAAAAACTGTCCCCCTTCCAATAAAAATCGACCTGTCTGAGCGTTTTTTTGGATTTGCAAGATTAGTACCCAAAACCTCCATGTCAAGTTTTCGATGGCCCACCCTGTATAAATAATACAACTTTATATATACATTATTTGAACTGATCAAAAAGAAATATTCAATTTCCATCATGAATATATTTCAACAGTTCGCTCTTGAAAATCTAAAATGATAGGGTAGATTTAATTGAATCAGGTGAATCATTGAATCGGGC
>WOGP01010717.1:0-10212 GCA_015342065.1 Leptinotarsa undecemlineata
GTCGAGTCGACTCGACTCGAGTGGAGTGGAGTGGAGTGGAGTGGAGTGGAGTGGAGTGGAGTGGAATGGAATGGAATACTGTAAAAACAAGCTTCAAAAACGGCAACATCGGTAATAAGTCCTATGGCTTGATGTAACTAATGCCTTTCAATAAGTCTAAAATCAGAATGAATTTATTTATAGAAAAATCAATTTTGTTGTTAAAATTCGTGGGTTGCTGAGTATCCATTTATATAAATACTTGGTGAGGAGCTGTTTTCCAAATTGGAATCATAATAAGTATATAATTTAAAACACACTACGCATTTTAACAACAAAACTATTTTTTTGTAAATAGATTTATTCTGGTCTCAGACTCATTTGAAGTCATTAGCCGGACGGTTCCACGTGGGTGCTTTGTTCATTCAGTCAATCGGCCGAAGTGTGATTCGATGGTTCAAGCCGCAGGCTGAACGTTCGATATTTACTTAATGTTGAAAGGTAAGACCTCGTTAGTTCTTAGCTCGCACAAGTGACTTCTGAGGGTTGTTGTTTGTAAGGTATTGCTGATTAACGGAAAAAAATATTTCAAACATATTTTTTGAAACATCAAGCCATAGGACTCTATTATCGATGTTGAACACAGTCTTAAATTAGTTTCAAATTGTTTGTTGTGTGGCTATTAAATCGTTTTTCTTTGCCTTTTTTGAACTAGAATTTATTATTTATCTAATATTGCTTATAATAATCAACATTTTTGGGTAAATAGTTTCCTAAATGAAATTTCACATAACCATATACTCGTATACCTATGCAAGTATTGTTGTCAGCTGCCATTAATACAATTTTGTTCACGTTCACATCCAGTTACGACCAGAGTATATAAATACTATAATAGAAAGATATGAAATTTTCAGAACAAATAATGTTTTGGCAAATCACAATAATATTAAAGATATGGAGGCCAATCAGGCAACCTATATTTTGTGCTGACGTTACCGGAGATGCTAGCCACATGAACAAAATAATCCTCTTAATCCTCAGTTCCTGGCACTCATCTAATAACGAGTTCAGCAGATTTCGTAATATTTATTGATCATGTTTGTCACTGAAAGCCCGTATGGTAGATGCGACGTAGGTGGCCTTTGTTATTCCTTGCCGTCAAAATTTGATATCTTGTTTTACATCTTGGGAAGAAGTAAATTGCTCAACTGACACGCCTTCTGGAATTCAGTTATAACATCACGTATCTACAGTAGAATACTCTAAAACGAATTTTGTGATCAAATATTCACAATTCTTATCGCAACATTTTTCAAATATTAATGTTGATGCTGATAGTGTAATGAAAATGGTTATAAGGAGAACAAAATAATGTACACAAATGAAGCAAGGGTAGGAAGTGCATTGTGAATGTATGTATCGTTAAGAAATCGTTTAAAGATATTCAAATCGCCAATCAGCTGCTGATCTAAAACATTTCCTCGAGAGCTGTGTACGTTGAGAAAAGGAGGGGCTTACCTTTGAAGGTGTTTTTCCAAGTACGATTATATAAAACACACCTAGTATGCATTTTGGTATACATTATAAGGATCAATTACTTTCTGGTGATGTCAAATATCAGATAAACCATATCATGACAAATTATAAAAAGCACTATTTTGGTTAAAAAACTAAATATCACTTAATAATTGTCGAATGTTGCTTTATATTTTCAGTTATTGTTTATACATTCAGACTAAAATTGAAACTAATGATGATTATAGTATTACTTATCATTCATTGGTATTATAAACAAATACCTTTTTCGAATTCGTCTCTCGGCACTTTCTTGGAATGGGATTAGAGAGCGGTTTAAATAATCGATCAGTTTTTTACATTACTTGCACGTGCGAAAAGTGACTGTAATGATTTCATGTCTAATATTTTGATATCTGATCGAAACCCTTAGAAAACAAACTGGAAAGCCTCTGAGGAAGATTTGGAAACTTGTTTAGACCAGATAGGTTTTGTAATAAGTGAAAATTACGAAAACCGGAATGATATTTTATCGTTTCTTTAGATGTAAGTTTATCTGATGGCACTCATTATTGCTGAAATGTGTATAAATAAGTAACAGTTGATACTGAATGAAAATATCACTATTTTGGTGAAGGATTCAGTTCAGCTCAGGCAATTATGGTATCTGGAATCCTGAGATTTGCACTACGTCAAATCTGATATATTTTGATTTTTTTAAGTATGTGTGGAAAACATTTTTTGTTTCTACGTGTGTTTCATTCAACTTGAAACTGAATGGAGAGACGCCTCTATCATTTTCATTCGTAAAACATAACGTTACGTTTTCCTATCGATTATGGAGTACTAATACTGATTTTATAAACGTCTTTAATATGTATACTCCATAAAAAATAACTTGAAAATGTTTCGTTAGCTCAGCTGTCGCTATGGCCTCCATACGAACGACAATCATTAGAAGTCTGAACTTGTGCGAGCTAAGGATTAATGGGGTATTACAATTTAGCAGGCGATTCCTAGCACGGGTTGAACGATAGGCAGTAAAAATCGTTTGGACCTGCGGTTCGAACCATCGTTTCATCTGACGGTCGATTGAATGAGAGAAACAGATCACTGACAGCAACCCCACCGGCAACCGTCCCACCATAGTCAACGCAGAATGTATAGTCTCCATAGCATGAAGAAATTATTTGTTTCATATCTTGTGAAAGATTGGGGTGTTCATAAATTAATGAGTGAATATTGCATTATGTCACTATATTCATTGGAAAAAGAAGGACACTGATACTCAAGTTCGATGTATTTTCTGCAAGTGATGAAAATTATATATATTTTCTCATATTAAAAAATATTACCAATTTTACTTTAATTGAATTAATCCTCACAAAAGAAAAAGTGACATTTGTTGATAACTCTCTGATTTTTCTGAACCATTCAATTCAACAATGGACGCCTCAAACGTAGCAGCATTGGGTGCGGTCTCGAGCCAAAGACCTATTGGAAAAGATTTTCTAGTAGAATGCGGCTTCAAGGATTCTGAATGACACCGAAAAAAATTATAACCAATAGGAAAAGAGAACTATTGGCTATTGTCTGGGCAACCCAATATTCTCAGGAAATTTATTATTATCACGAATTATAAACTACTTCAATACTTATTTTCAACAAGAGACCAGAGTTCTGAATTGCTGGAATGACGAATTGAACCAAAAGAGTACCGATGTAATATAATCTAAAACAAAAGTTTATCATACTAATGCCGATGCACTTTCACGCATCGAACTACACAAAAAAGAATCAAAGACTTTTTGGGAAGAACTAGATGACATAATGGAAGTCTGAATATCTAGATGTCCCATCTATTACTTTTGACAACCAAAATATTTTAAACACCAACTTAGATACCACACAGACTACCAGCCATCTTCTAATATTTATGGTAGTTAATGCTGACACAGATACTAATAAAATTCCTTAAAAACGTGAACTGAACCCAATTCAAAAAATTGATGACATTACTGAACACATTGATTTCTTGCAAAATCCAATGGTTGAAACACCCATTTTCAACTTTCTTTAAATAACTTTGAAAGAGACATAATCGATTTTGTAAAAGAATATATTGCTTCTAACGTACCTTATCACCTTTATTTAGAAATGCCAGACAATTATGAACGATTTTGTGTAATAATAAGATAAACTTTCTCCTGACCTTCATTAAAATTCAAAAGATGTAAAATCAATCCAATCGATATTAGAGATCAAAAGGAAATTTCAGATCTGATATAGGCATAGACGAGACCAAACCAAAACTCAAATGTAATATTATTCATTAACGAGTGTGAAATATGTCCTTTATAGTTAGTTTTTCAAAATAGAACAATAGAGCAAATTTCTTTTTTATCGGCCAACGATATAGCTGACAAACTTCTAAAATGTTTTTCAAATCATGGCGTACCCATTCAAATCAAGTATTTTTAAAGATACAGTTATTGAAGAACTCATCAAACTGCACAAAATGAGTGTACATCCTCAATCAAACCGGCAAATTTTCACCCTACTCTCATTGAACACATCAGGCTTTTTAATACTAAAGTATTCCTTAAAACACCCCCTTAAATGAAAATGGTTTATGAATTTCAATTCCATATCGACCTTTACAATTACTCTTCAAATGACCGCTGAGAAAAAACTAACTATCACGCGGATATAAACAAAAAAAAGAATCCAAAAGAAAAGATTATTTCAAAATCTAATAGAACATGCGATAACCCAGAAATTTTCAAATATAATTCTAAAACCTACGTGAAAAAACACTCGAGGCAAAAAAACAAATTTAAAAACCGACCACTATCACAAAAGTGGACGAAGAAGCTATGAAGACAGTTTCTACAGAAAAGCATGAAAAAGTACACATGGACAATTCAAAAAGATCAAGAAAGAAGTGCCATAATTTCAATGAATAGTTCATTTCATTTCTTTTCAGAATGCCTTTTGTATTCGGACTTGAAGACAGAATACCTTTTGTATTCGGAGTTGAAGACCGAATAATATTGAAAGACCTGAAAAATATCCTGGTATGATGACCTCAAAATAGGGCACATCCAAAATTCGAGAATACCCATACACATTAATACACTACTATGACTTGAACACGTTCATAACTAACATAACTACTGATGCTGACACATTTCACAAGTACTCGAACAAAAACAATATTTTCTCAGCTGAATTAGAAAACTACATAAACATTTTGTCATCGACAAAAAAAACTGAATCCAAATTGTAAGAAATTATAACACATCCCAAACGAATAAAAAGAACATTGATTAATGGTATTTTTTCAATATTCAAATTAATTGCAGGTAACCTAGATTCAGAAGATGGGGAAAGGTACATAAAACCACCACAAAGTATTGGCTTCTAGTGTTGTGAAACAAAATTAAGTTTCAATCAATTTGATCAAATAAATTCAATCAAACTATCCAAGGGATAGTTCACAATGATACATTTCCTCATCTTGCTGCCATATTCCAAACAGAGAGTTATGAAGAAAATAATGCATATGTTCACGATATGTTTAAAAATATGTTTGACATATTTTTTTTCTTTAACCAGATATGACACCTCTACAAACTACAACCCTAAGAAGTCGAAATTTGTGCGAGCTAAGGACTAACCAGGTCTTACCTTCTAACTTTTTCTAACTTGTGATTCCTCAAGTAAATCATTGATATATTAGAAATAGTCAATTATGTTTTACAAAACATAGCAATCAAATAATATTGATTCCCGAATTGAATGAAGATCACAAACCTCTAATAAGTGTAAATATGAGCTTTAAATAGGACGACGTTGACCTGTAAGAAATCCGTAACCTGAAAAATCAGCCGAACGATAACAATTACCGAGTATATGTACTTCACTAATTTACTTAACGATCATATCAATGACAGTTTATTTCTTGCATAGAAATACTTTTATTGTTACAAAAATTATAGGAATACAAAATATATGAAATTATACGTTATTATTTCGAAGTATGAAATCTGACTGACTCGGACTGCGAAGCTCCTGTGAGAACTGTCTTGTCAGCCTAACCTAGGAATCACACGTTAAAAGGTAAGACCTCGTAAGTCCTTAGCTCGCACAAGTTTCTCGACTTCTGAGAGTTGTCGTTCGTATGGGGGCGACAGCTGATTAACGGAAAAACAGCCAGAGAGAGCATCTGGAAAAGGGTGGTGGTCCTGTTAGATCAGCAGAATTGTCCTAGGTGGTAAAATTATTTCTTCCTCCCAAGGTTCAACTATCATGCACAGTATGGTAGTATGCATTACTTGCAGCTGGTTCGCTTCTTGACTTAGCTTCTTATTGATGCAACATCAAAATAGAGTATTTTTTCTGTGATGGGAAATAAGTTTGACATTTTATCTCTAATGACAGGTAACAAAATGTCACTTTTCATGAAATAACTTTTTTCTTCGGTCACCGTGAATCAAATGAGTACTTTTTTCACGGATATATTTGGGTAAGCAGCAATTGAGAAAGTGTACTCTTTTAACATTATATTCCAATCATTTCGACAATGTATACTGTCATCCATAGAACATAAGACTAATTCATATTGTACAGTTGAGAATTATGTACTTACATTGTCATTGAGGTTGGACTCAGTGATGTTTGAAATAATTTTTGTTATTATTTGATTTTAATGTTGAACTTAGATTTGAGAAATGGGAAAACATTGAAATTAGTTTGGATAGTGATTCAAGAATGATTATATTTGCACATCAAACAATCTTAAACTTAATTAATTGAAACTGATTTAATTACCAATTAAAGAACAAGGATCTCAACACCATTTTTGGGGTACAGTATAAGATGAAATGCTCCACATCGTTCTTTAGTTTCGTACTTTTTTCTGTCAAATGAATGTGTATTTTGAAGATCACTCCATGAAAATCGGAGAGACCGAACCTGAACTGGATAAATGTATCAGACGGGGCAACACACTCTTTCCCAGTATGCGATTCGAATGCAAGTATCTGTTTTTGGACGCATCGGGAACCTAATCTCGTATGCATCGTGAGTCGCGACGTTGTTGCTCCATGTGTTACTCTCCATAATTAAAAATTTTGTGGCATATTTAGCGACTGGGAGGCTCGGCTAAGCAGTGTTGCCAAGTTAACAAACATTTTTCACACATTAAAATTGTGAACTATGATCGAAAACCGTTAATCATAAATTCATGAATGTACGTATACTTGAAACATTACCATTAAAAAGGCATTCATCCCTGAAATTTCACTAAATGCAGTTCAATAAAACAAGCGACAGATAGATCAAATAATCGTGGAGGAGTATAGGTTTTCAAGACTCGAGTCGTAACAGATCATTTGCTTGTTTTGTGTTTTTATTCGTGATCTGTATCACGTTGTTTGAATTGACATTTCGTCTGCAACAAAACGGACATCATCAAAGGCCTTGCCGTCACTAACAGACTCAAAAACAGTAAGTACTCTATTACGTAGATTATATGATATTTATTTTACTACTTCAATCTATCCTCACACATCACATCGACAAAATTTTTGGACCCCCTTATGTTTGGCGAAATGAGACACTATCATCATAAGAACTAATAGGTTCAATAATGTTTCTAACATACCTGTCCCTTGTCATAGTATCTGGAATGGGAATAAGCTGCGTACGACGACCATGCATTATGCCTCCCCAAAACATTACTGTCTTTGGTATGAAACAACTTCTCTAGCAAAATATAGTCTTTTTTGTCACCTTGGCCCTCTCCAAGCCCTGTGTCACTGATTATCACTAACTAAACCAAATCTGGTTTCGTCCGGTCTCTGTGTTCCTGTGTCCAATGAGGATGTGTAGCTATGTGTCAGGGAAATAGCCTAGGTACTCTTAATGGTCTCCTGGAGTTCATATTGGTCTCCGCCGTATTGTGGTACTGGTATCCAGAACCTTTCATTTCAACACATTCTCTTCACTTGATGGTGATGACTCTGAGACAGATAGAAGTACCGATCTGCTGAGACAATGGCAGGGTATAAATCTGCAAAAACCAGATAGCGCGAATATACTGAAATGAACGACGATCTTGCGTATTTCACACCTTTTTGGGAGCACTACGAATACGAGATATAGTGGAATTCGATTAATAAATCGATTGGTAGACAATTGTGTTTTTATTCACGTCACTACCGTAAAAGGGAACAAGTACGTGTAAGGTGGTTTGTCTTTTTGTTGCAAAATATCGTCTTCGGAAAGCATGCCAGATTGGCTGTTCGAATCAAGGGTCACATCTGTGGTGACTGAACAAGTTCTGCGTTAAAATAATATACATTTCGTAGTCATATTTTGTCTGATTATTCACTTTACTCAGAAATATATTATATTATCTTATTATTACATCATTTCAAATGACATACTGATGACTATCTTCATATTTTCTATGCAGTTCTTATGAGTGATATAATGCAATTCAGAAACAATGAAAACGAAATCAAATGTCGGTAACCGGTGGTTCGACGTGGGTGCTTTGTTCACTCTGTCAACCGGCCGATGTGTGAGTCGATGGTTCAAACCCCAGGTTTACGTTAAAAGGTAAGGCCTTGTTAGTCCTTAGCTCGCACAAGTTTCTACTTCTAAGGGTTATCGTTCGTAGGAATGCGATAGCTGGTTAACGAAAAAAACATATTTTGAACATTTTTTGAACTGCACGAGATTCCTTACTCGAGAAAAATAACGTTGGACAAGAACAATGTCCAGAGTATTATGATAGAAGCGTCTTACTTGAAGTTTGTTGAAGTGAGAGATGCATGTGCAAATCACTCTTAAGGATTCATTAGGCTTAGGTATCTCGCAGAATTTTTTGAGTTCTACCTTTGCAGATAAGTGTATCGATTCATGAACACGAAGAGTATTTGCACACAGTAGAAGAAATAAAGAAGTTGTGCAACGAAAATTATCTCAGAATTGATAGTGAGGAGCAAGTTTCTGAATCATGTAAGAGATAGGTCAAGCATGATTTAGTGATTAGGTATTCTATATGAGTCATCTTGTGCATGAAGCATTAACTTTTCACTTGAACCCAAAAAGAAGAGATTTGATACAAAGTTCTTGAACAGAACGTATGTTACATCAAAGGAATACATTTATGTTTCTGGGGATGTCTTTCTACCGAAGAGTATTATGATCCTAAAATTCACAGTTTTGGCCGTGACGGTTCTTAAAAGTGAACCACCTGCTTTCGAAGGTTATAATGAAAAAGATTGGAAAGGTTAACCAGTATTACTCCAATGATTTGTGAAACAAACTATAGCTACAGTTTTGAGTGATATTATCTTTGTATATGTAACTTCTTTGAACTCTGTAGAACGGTATCGTCCGGGAATGAGGTAAGGGCATTCTTTAGCTTCTATTAAATCAAGACGTACAAGTGCCGCCACACCAAGAATTTATTTGTCGCTCATCATGTTGAAGAACACGACGGGTTCTCAATATTTGAATCAGTGGATAATTCAACTACCAATACGTAGATACAAGTACCTCATTCAATGCTTACCAAAAGCTGTAGACTAGAAGTCACCATGCTTAGAGGAAAGTTATTTGTCCTCGGAGGGTGGAGTAGAGTGGCTATTTCGGCAAATGGTGAATTACGAGTCTTGGGATACTATAATGGATATCCAGTCCGATCATAGTAAAAGTGTATGGCCCAAAAGCTGATGAAAGGATCTATGTGGCAGATATGGTAGCTCATGATGAAGGCTTGGCGTTATTCCATGAAAATGTGTTTGTGTGTGTGTGTGTGTTTCGTTCCATACTATCGCCATCCAATATAATTTCACAAACACCAAACATTCGTACAAATTTTTTGAAAGAAAAGTTTTGTCTTTCTACTACCAAAAAACTCAAGGTATATAAACAGCTAACCCTTGTCACTAGATTCAGTATCAATTTGCTTCTCCTGAAGATGCTAACCTTGTTAGCGAAATGCTCGTCGAGTGCAAACATATCAGTTTGGTGTTAGGGTAATTGATCTCTAGAAAAAGTTTTCAAAAATCTGTTTGCAAAACTACCCACTACCTCACCTAACCCCACGAACACACGGCACTGATAAATAAATATTATGAAACGGCCAAATAATTTAGGTCTATTAAAATGTAATTCGGAACAATCATTATATATAAAACAATTCAAAAAACTGAACTTATAGAAAAGGAAAGAAAAAAAATCACATCAAAGGTGCTGCTTCGTTTCCTCTTGTTCATAAAAGAGGGCATATGTCTCATCGCTCACAAGTGAATTTGGCGAAATTGGGATCACGTGTGAATCGTTATATTCATGCCACGTGCATGCACGTGCATGCACTATATGGGTGTCTGCAATACTGCTGTGTAATGTCCGTTGTGAGTTGTCCCACTGTGATTTGAAAGTGCATATAGATTATAACGACAAGGAGCCACATTGTCTGCTGCATAATTGCTCATATATAATCCATCTGAAGAAAAGTCAATGGAAACATTCAATTTGCCTCTAAATCTTTCCGTTGGAGTGAATCTTTTCAAATGAATTACTAAAATACGGGGAAACTGATAGATTGATAAGGACTTTGTACATTTTCTCCTCTGTTTGCACCTCGAACACATTGGTTTTTCATCTCCATCCAGAGTTTCCTCTCTTGTGAAAGAA
>WOGP01010718.1:0-10212 GCA_015342065.1 Leptinotarsa undecemlineata
GAGTTGATGTATTGCCATGGCCAGCACAATCACCGGACCTGAATCCCATCGAGCATGTGTGGGACATGCTTCAACGAAGAATTACTCCGCATATGGGGAACATTCACACAACGTTTCAATTGAGAGAGCTTTTAATCGCTGAATGGGCAAATGTACCTCAACAAGACATTGACAATCTCATTTTGTCGATGCACGATAGATGTAGGGCCGTAATAAACCAGCGTGGAGGCCATACTTTGTACTGATTCCAATTTTTTTTGTATTATGATTTTTTTTCGGGGTGCCAAAGAAGAGCCATATTTTTTTTAGTTTTGCTTATATGCGCACTCAGTATTTTTGACCATTTAATAAATTTTGTTGTAAGTTACATTCGTTTAATAATCACCCGTCAACTTTTTTTTCCCTAAAGCGATCTAAAAAAAAATTATTATCATTTTTAAAAATATCCCTAGACTTTTCAGATGTGTGTATATAAAGTGAAATTATAGTAAAATATAAATAAGTGACACAATAAAAAAGTGAAATATTATACGAAAAACCAAATGCCTTAATTTTTGCATTTTAATTTGTTAGTAACATCTGCAATTTCTTGTGTGCTTTTGAATCATTCAAATAAATTTTTTACGCGTGATTCTGATTCTATCCCTCATTTTTTAGGAGCTTTTGTCTATTCAACAGGCATTTCAACTTGTTAACTATTAAAATCTATTTGTCATTGACCAGCTGTCGTCTCCCTACGAAATACAACCCTCAAAAGTCTAAACTGGCTAAGGATTAACGCGGTCTTACCTTTTAACGTGTGAGTCCCAACTTGTCTAATTATCTTTAATACTATAGAGAGAAATTATTTTTGTGTACTGAAGTGTTTATCAACTGTAATTTCAGTTATATTATACACAAATAATGAAAATATTCTCAGCGGTTAGTCGACTTCATATATTCAGGTAAATATTTTAGATCGGGGTGCCACAAGGTACAGCTATTGAAGATCCTAATTTCTGCCCTTGCGGAACCAGATAAATTTTCACCTGCTATATACAGCATACAATCTGATTCAAAAAAACAAGATCAACAACAAAAAAACTACCAATACCCAACAATTACTGTCTAACTAAACATAACTATTTTTACAAGCTACAAGTGACATATATGACTTCTTTCACATCTATTTCAAACATTTTATTAGCTACCCAAAACAAAGAACACGTATGTTCGTGAAGTGGAATTTTGGAATGTAGGCTTGGGAAATTGGAAATTGACGATTCTATTAGTCGACTGCGATGTATACAGAATGATTCAATGAATTAGTTTTCAATATAACGATATGACAAGATTCCTTTGCTTGATTTCTACATTCATCTGTTTTTAATGAAAATGTAATTTTTCGAAATGATTATCAATGGGAGCATAGAGGAGGAATTTCAGCAGTATTTCAGAAAAACTTTTATTCGAACTCAATTATTTTTTCTTTAAATGTCAAAGTTGCAGATTTTTCAGACTGACTTTTATACAGGGCGGGCTATCGAAAACTTGACATGGACGTTTTGGGTACTAATCTTGCGAATCCTAAAAAACACTCAGACAGGTAGATTTTTATTGGGAGGGGGACAGTTTTTCCCGGTTTACAGCGTCGTCTCTAAAACCTCGGAGCAGAGGGGAATTTTAATAGGGAATAGGAGGCGAGTCGCACATCATTTGAAAACAACATTTGAAAACAACGGTGTATTTTTTTTTATTTGGACGAACCACATTAAATTTAGAGTTGAAGTTACTTACTTTATTATTATGTTAGCATATGCTCAAAATACGAAAATCTTCGAGTGATGCAAGAGCAATACGGTAAATTCTGCTTTTCAAATGACCCCACAGAAAGAAATCTAACGGCGAAAGATCAGGTGATCGTGGTGGCCATTCGATAGTGTCCCGCTTACCAATCCAGTGATCCGGAAAAGTCTGATCTAAATACTGCCGAGCAGGTAGAGTATAATGCGGAGGAGCCCCTTATTGTTGAAATATTAACAGATCCTCCCGATAATTGTGTGGTCATTTTCAATATCAGTGATAAGGGGGTTAATAATATCTTCCAGAAGCTCCAGATACATTTGTCCGGTTAAATTGCCTTTAAAAAACAATGGGCCAACAATACGGTCACCAAAAATTCTAGCCCATACATTTAATTTTTGTGGACGTTGAGTATGCACTCCATGAAAAATGTGAGAATTTGAATCAGCCCAATTAAGGCGATTAACTGTGCCATTTAGAAAAAAACAACATTCATCACTGAAACAAATGTTGAAAACAAAATGTGGATTTTCCGCCGCTCGTTCAGTAACCAACTCGCAAAATTGCAAGCGTCGATCGAAATCATTTTCATTCAGTTCTTGCGATAATTTAATCTGTAAGGATGCATTTCGTGGGTTTTCAAAATATGCCGAATGCTAGTTCGTGTCACCCCGTAAACAAATGCAAACTTTCTTGTGCTAAAAGTATGGTCAATCTCCACATGGCCCAGAATTGCCACTTGTGTCGTGTTACTGGTGGTTCGATTTGCAATTTTTTGTTTGCTACAGATCCAGTTACGCGAAATTATGCAACTAATTCGAAAACATTCCGTCGCCACATATTTTTTCATATTGTTGATTGAACAGTTTAGCGGCTCTCGCAGCACAACGTCTATTTTCATAGTATACTTCAATCAACTCAGCCATCTCTACAGTTGTGGAAACCATTATTTCTTTAGCAAAACTTTACGACACTCACTACTAGTAATAATGTAGGTATCACTTTCAACATAAAAATGAGAAATAGAAACAGCATTATAGCCATTTCTCAATTGTGATAGTCCTCTTATCAGAGAAGAACTAAAAAATTAACAAAAAAGTAGCGTAAGAAACAAAGGAAAGAGTTCCAAATACATTTCAACTGAGCAGTGGCTTACAACAATTTTTTGCTATTATAAATATTGAAAAAGTTAATCAAGATCTTTCAAACGATGTGCGACTCGTCCCCTATTCCCTATTAAAATTCCACGGGTTGTTCACCCTTATGCTCCATGTCAAGTTTTCGCTGGTCTACCCTGTATACTTAAATTAACGTTCTTTTTTTATCAAATTCTAATCAGCATTGCTATGGTAAAAAATCAAATTTTTTGCCTATTTTTAGCTTTATACTATGTGATGTCGTTGAGCGATTTTAGGACAATTTTTCTCTACCAATTCAAACTGAACCAAATCGCTGCCAAAACCGCCCGAAAAATTAACCAGGCATTTGGTAATGATAGTGTTAATGAACGCACTATTCAACGTTGGTTTGCAAAATTTCGTTCCGAAGATTTTAGTCTCGAAGATGGGCACCAAAGTGTCGATCTACAGTAATCCAGGACGAGTATTTGAGGACTCTGGTGGAGAATGATCCATAACAAACGGTGGTCACGATGGTGGAAGAACTGAGCTTCGGCTCCTATACGGTTATTGATGGTGTCGGGGGTCTGTTCTTCTTTGCTTTTGCGCAACCATAACGATCCTTTTTTGGATCGGATCGTCAGATGTCATGAGAAGTGGATACTCTACGACAACAGCAGACGTTCAGGACAGTAATTGGACACCGATAAGCCACCCAGGCGAAGACCCACCCTGGAAAGCTGGCGCCACAGAAATATCTAGCGATGACCAGGAAAAACCTAAGCTTAACAGTAGTATTTCTGATTGGCCACTGTCAACTATGGAAACACTTCCATAATATGGGGCTAGTGGATACACCTTTATGCAGGATGTGTGAATAGGAAGATGAAACTGTCAGGCATGTCCTATGCGAGTGCCCGGACTAGGAGATGTCTCCTAGTGACCTGTCCACCTTTCTGGAAAGGACAGGATGGACGATGACCTAGGAGGACAACTCCTCGGGAGGATGTACAATGGGTCACATGTGGCCTAACTGCTGTTGGCCTACATTCACCCTCCATACTCTACAGATACAGAAAATTTCTGCAACTGGGCCAAACCATCACCGCAGAGTCCTATTGTGAGGAAATCAAGGAAATGTACCGAATATACCGAAAATTGCAGCTGTCGGCCCTGGTTAACAGAAGAGGTCTGATATTGCTGATCACCGTCCGAAAATCAAACGAATTGAGTTCTGCCTCACCCACCATACTTTCCAGGCCTATCGCCAACGGACTACCATCTTTTCAAGCACCTTAATCTCACCAGTAGAACCTTCGCCAATCAGGATCAGGCAAAACGCCCTTTGTGGACTCCTTCGGATCCCGAGCATTTTGCTGACGGAATCAATCGACTTGTGTCACGTTGACAAAAGTGCACTGATTTAAATGACGCATATTTTGAATAAATTCAATATGTATCCACCGAAATATTACAGTACGAAGTAGACTCAGTAAAACGTACAAAACCTTTGAAACAACCTAATATCTGCTGTTTGGAACCTTTGGTGTAGTAATTAATATTACTGGAGTTTGAACCCAACACCAAACCGTTATTTTCAACACCTTGACACGTGTTTCGATCACCAAGTGTCAAGGTGTTAAAAATAACGGTTTGGTGCTGAATATGATCACTTGGTGATTGAAACACGTGTCAAGGTGTTAAAAATAACGGTTTGTTGTTGAAGATGATCACTTGGTGATTGAAATACATGTAGAGGTGTTAAAAATAACGATTTGGTGTTAAAGATGCTGCGCTGAAGCTGATCTTCAGTTCACTTCATCAAAGTGTCTCTCTATTTAACGGTTTTTCCCTTTTCGTTCCCAAGTGAATTTTCCAAGTAAACTTCATGTCCCTTATTGACCCCTTTTTGATCATGTCTTGTACCATATATTTTACTACCTTCCTAACTGGTTCATGGTGAATATATGAAGCTGATAATCCGTGTCTCTTTCATTGCATGTAATTGCTACATGTCTAGATTGTCCAGACACCAAAGTTTATTAGGATCCAGTTATTCAGTTCTTCATGGGAATTCCAGGCCGGTTTCTGTGTTCCAAAAGGAACGATATCTGCATTATTTTAGGCTTGGAAGACAGATATGTATTGATAGAGCGGGTAACTGTAATTTAAAATTTCCTCGAACAATATATTTCAGCTCTCGCCTCATGTTCGGTTTTCAATCGGTCGGTATTCCAGGTGTTACTGCCAAACATGTTCTCGGGATAGCATCCACTCTTATCGGTTTGCGAATTCAACCGAGAAGTTTGAACTGGAAGTGTACTTCGGTGTCATGTGGTTCTTGAAAATGTTTTTCATAGAACTTACAAACAATTTACAAAGACACAAATTCTATTTATAATCGTTACAAATATCGATTTGAGTATTCCACAATTGTCCATTCGATCACATGTTTGTTAGTCTATTTTCCGATTAATCATTGGTCCTTCCTTGATTGAGCGTCGTTCAAAAGTTTATTCTCGAAGTTTGGAACGGGACCCGAAATTTCTTCTGAATACGGGAGAATCATATCCACGGCAAAATTGGGAATTTTCAAGATAAAGTTATGGACTCTTATGGATGTAGAGAATGGATAAATGTAGAACCACGTGAGTGGATGCGATAGAACAGTGATCTGCCTGCCTGTTGCCCAATAAATTCAACAGCTTTCAACGTGTAATTTTCTAGAATGCGTAAAAAAATTACAAGCGGCAGCCAATTCTTTACACATATCTTTTCCAAATGACCTGGACACATTTCAAAAATTACATTTGTATAAAAAGAGATGATTGTAGAAATCATGCATTGGGAACTTGTACTATCACGGTAAATGTTTCCAAAATATCATAAAAGATAATTCCGAATTTGGTCATCAGCTACAAGAAAGTTGGTTTTCATTCAATAGACATAGGCCATATCGAATAGATTTCGTTTGTAATTTGGGTCACCAGATCCTTTTTTTGGAACTTCTGTCCAAGGACACCAAAAACTTTATCCAGTGCTCATTCGATTCGGAATGACCTCTAGCAACTTTTTGAAAAATTTCAAGACGGGCTCAAAAAACATACAAAAGTTATAAAGAATTTAGTACAAAAAGTAGGGGTTGATTTTTTGCAAATATCTCGGAAAATATTAAAGATATCCAAGATTTGCAAAAAGGTGCTTAAAGAGGGGGACATTTCATAAAAAAGTCCCACCTCCCGGAACTCCATCACACATATTTATAATTTAAATTTAGAGGCGAAAATAGCGATAATTTTTAAACTAAAAACTTCAAATTATGTTCATTTCTTGGAGCTTTTCTTGAAAGCCTTAAAAAATTTCCGCTGGAAAAATTTTAAAAAATTTATTTTTCACTTTGTTATTAATAATAAAAGACGTTAAAAAGTGAAAAATTCAATTAAAGCAATGATTTTATTTTTTATTATTCAAATTTATAAGTATTCTTATTCTTTAAAGTTACATAAACATGATTTTTCATAATATCTAGCTCTATTTGTTTAAAAAAAAATTATAAACAGATATATTGTTTATAGGATATTTGAATTTTTTTTACACATTTTTTAGTATTTTTCAAAAAATGACACATGATTGTTTTTGTTTGTTGGTAGTATTTAAAAAAATATATCGTAAAAATTAATTTGTTTAAAACAAACTGGTTTGGTTGAATATGGAAAATCGGCGTATCTTTCATGCATGTACATCATTGTACAAAATAATAAATCACATGGAGCCTGCTTATCTCTACAACAAACTCAGGTTTCGGACCGACGTGCATAATCTTAATTTGAGATTCAAGAACTTGCTCTCGTCCCCTCACCACAAAACTTCCCATTATCGTGGATCGTTTTCTTATTACATAACCTGGCTCTTTAACAAATTACCTAACGAACTAAAGAATTCAAATTGTATCATATTCAAGAAGAAAATTAAACATCTTTTGCTTATGAATGAAATTCCTAGCATGCTGAACTTCAAGTGCTAGTATCCTTTTCGTTTTTTTTCTTTTTCTTGCATCTACTTTTTTTCTTTTTAATTTTAGTATTATACATGTATTCAATGTGTCTTGCATACCGTTTTATGTAGTATATTTTTAATCGTGTTTGTTTGGTGATATGTTTGCTTGTGTGCAGTTGTGTTTATGTTCACATAGGTGCACACATTTTTTTTGTTGGATGGAAGAGCAAGGTCTCTCATGTTGCGATTTCTCGATAGCATGGTCAGAAATTAAATCCTGCCATTTGATAGGAGGTATATTTTTGTTTATATATATTTTTTTCTTTGTATTTTGTTCCTATCAATAAAATCAATTATTATTATTAAATTGCTTAATAAATAAACAAAAAAAATATAAATTAAAAAAACGTTTTATTTCAGAATATCAAAGAGAAATTGAAATGATGATTTTAACAAAATCGTCATATTCATATTAAGTAGCAAAAAAAATTGTTAATCAATAAATGCGTTTTAAAGCAATACAAATTTTTTTAAGAAACGATTTTGTTTTTGAAAATAATAATATTCATAACTGATAAAAAGCCCCCCAAAAATTGTCAAACATCAATTTTTTTTTAACAAATAGAGCAAAAAATTATGAAAAATCATTTTTATATAACTTTAAATAAGAATACGAATACATTTGAATGATGATTGAAAAAAAAAGTATATTGCTTCAATTGAATTTTTCTCTTTTTTGATTATTAACAACAAATAAGAAAACCGAAATTTTTCAATTTTTTCAACAGGAATCTTTTTTAAGGCTTTCAAGAAGAGCTCCAAAAAGTGAAAAAAAAATTATATTTTAAGTTCAAAATTTATCAGGGTTTTTATGTAAATTTTAAACTTTTAAAAATTAGTTACTTAACTAAAGTATATCTAAATAAAATAATCACGGAAAAAAATTCCACGGATTTTCGGAGTTCCGGGAGGTGGGACTTTTTTGGGAAATTTCCTCCTCTATTAGGATTTTTTTCAAATTTCGAGTATCTGTAATGTTTTCCGAAATATTTGCAAAAAACCAAACTCCCTTTACTAACTTGTTTACAAGCTTTGCAATTTTTTCGAGCCCCTCTTGAAATCCGAATCGAATAATCCCGAGATCATAATTTTCGGTGCCCTTGTACAGAAGTTCCAACAAAAGGATCTTGTGACCCAGACTATTGAGTCAGATGTATTTTTTCCACGTTGGCTGCTCCGTGTATCTATCATTAGTGTCAGTTGTCATGAAGATGTTTGTTCTGTCCATTTTCGAGTTTTATTTGCTGTTCGAAAGTCATTACCACTGCAGACACTTTACCGACCATATCGATAATTTTTCTGAGTTGGCTGCCCCGTGTTAGCTGTCTTACATAGTTGATGTTTGTATCGTTCATTTGTTGTTTCCAGTGTATTCAATTTCTATTTGATTTACCTGATATTTAGTTGAAGAAACGAATTGAACGATCAACATGACAACTGACACTAATGACAATTACACACGGAGTAGCTAGCTCAGAAATAATACATGTGATCCACATGAAATTCTCATCCGATATGGTCCATTACCACGAATTTTTGTCAAACATTTCATAATGAATGTGCCGTGGATTTTCCGTCTATTCAATTTGTTTTGAGTAAGTAATTCGCAGCTACCAGCAAAGGGGACTACCTCGTCCCAAAAGAGCTACTGCTGAAATTGTAAATAATGCATTATGGTTAAACAGGCAGTGAGTGCATCGAGAGAGAAAAGTGGAGGAAAGGCGATGAGAAAAAATAATATGTACAACAAAAGATACAACAGAGAGAACCAAACGCCGCTACTAAAGGTGTGTAGGTAGTAGAACCATTCCGTGTTTTTACCTTTCGCTGTCGGAGGGCTAAGAGTCGGTATCAGAACGGCGTTGCAGTAATCTTGGTGTTTGCAGCACTCCATTACAAAGGTTTTATTTAAGGAATTTGTGTGGCAGAACATTGGATTGAAGGCGGGAAGTGATAGATTCGGGCTCAGGCACCTAAATTTACATCAATTGTACAAAGCGAATTCAAATTTAGCGCATGGGAATCGGTTATAATATCTTGTACGTCCGAATGTCTCCTACTAACGGGGTATTTCCAAAAAAGGCAGATGTTTTTTTACACAAATGAATAGACAAAGGTAGAACTGCCAAAGGCGTAGAATAAATCCAATACAAGCAAAGTTTCCAAACACCAGAACTGTAACAGTTTGCAGGAGTTTGTATATAGTGCTTGATTTGGACAAATGAATGGTTTTCAACTTTTCAATTTCAACATAAATTTGTAATGATAACTGTAAGTAGCTTCGTTTTAACAAAATGCCTACCTCTTCTGAGGAAAGTCTACAATGGAAAAAAGTGTCCTATGGTTTGACCGAAGCTTGCCCCATTTTCAACATGTTTTAGTAACTAGGTCATAACTGACGATTTCTTCGCAAATTGAATAGAACTTACTGATACTGTTTACTGTGCTTTTCACTATGAGAGGTTTATATAACTACGACACGTGTTTTGCTATACACTAGCTTCCTCGATCAGGATCAGATCCCCTGAAAATTGACTAAGTGACAAAGAAAGGTAAACACTCATTTATATTTGAATAACTTTTTAATTACATACTTGACAGATGACAGCAAACGAACGAGTAAGTTTTCAGAGAAATTGGATGATAGTGAAACCAGTGAAGTTCAGTACTGTGTTGCAGATCCTAGATGTCTTATACACTCGTGCATACGTCTGAGCATTGTCATGATCTATATCCTGTTGCGGTATCTCATTCCACCCTACGTTTAACTCATGTCTAAGTGCTGCCAAAGTATATGGGGACTGTTGTGAATTCAGCAGTCTGCCACCAAGAATATCCCACACATGTTCGATCGGTGAAAGATCAGGCGATCTGGGTGACCATGATAAGCGGTTAATATCATGCTGATCCATGGAGAGTAGAGTTACTCTAGCCACATGCGGTCTAGCGATGGGGTTCTCGATGGTCTCAAGATATGGAAGAAGATGAGGCTCCAGTACTTCGCGATGAAAGGAAGAGCTATCATGTTGCCTCTAATAAAGACTAAAGGTGTCCTGCTACCATATGCAATGGCACCCCGTACCATTAAACCAACAGTATGGTGAACATGCCTGTCCACATCAAACTGGGGATCTCGTCTTTCACCACGACTCTTGCTCGTCCACCGTACATAACCAAACAAAAGCGAAATTGTTTGAAGGTGATTGTCAATGTTTCATGATGAATTTCACTAGTTTGGACTTCTATTGTCTAATAT
>WOGP01010719.1:0-10212 GCA_015342065.1 Leptinotarsa undecemlineata
TTTCTGCGAGTATTTGTAGCACAAAAAAGAATTGTAAGGCTTATTTTTGGTATGAAATTCAGGGACAGTTGTCGTGCTATTTTTATCGAAAAAAAAAATCCTTACAGCACCTTCGATTTATATCTTGAAATCCATCTATTTTGCCCGGCAAAACAGTGACTCTCTCAGTACCATTGTGCACAACTGTGATACACGTAATGGTCACTTTTTTCGAATACCGCAACATCGAACAACTCTTTTCAAAAGTTATCCTCAATATAATGCCATAGTTTGCTATAATAAGTTGCCTGATAGAATCAAGAAAGTCAGAAACAATAAAACCTTCGATCAGAAGATAAAAGACTTCCTTATTAATAACTGTTATTACAGTTATCAGGAATTCTTAAATGACAACATCGATTCATCCTTTTCTTAATCTTATATCATTAGTCTTAAGTTTATTTATACATTCAAGGCGTACTGTTTTTGTTTGTACTCGTCTTTTATATGTACTGTATATGTATTTTTGTTTTTTACTTAATTTTTGACATTCCATATATATCTATCAATGTATCTCAATTGGTGAATAAATAAAAAAATGAATAAATAAATAATAATTTCTGATTATATGAGAATCACAATAACTTACATGCAGACTCGTCGTCTAGTCATGTAAGTACAGTTCCAATTAATTCTTAAAAATGGCTCCAAAGCAGAAGCTGATATTATTGCATATAGAAAAATACGTTGGGAAATTCACTTGAAAGTAATAAAGAAAAAACATCCAAATTCGTGTCCTGAGGAATATATTGGTCAAACTGGCAGAACATTTAGGAATCGAATCAAGAAACATCATACGAGCTATGTAAATAAGAAAACAAATTCAACATATTCAAATTATCTTTCAGGAGAAAATCATATATTTATCGAAAAGTTCGAAATTTTACACATCGAAAATAAAGGTTTGAAACTGAATCATCTGGAAGCAATGGAAATCAATGAACTTAAAAATTCAAACAATTTAATGAATGACTTACTATATTTGAATAGATCGCCATTATTGAATTTGTTTTTCAAACAAAACCGAGGAAGTATTATTATTGATGTACAAGTGAAGTAACATTCTACAGGTACTCATAATTCATGGGGTACGTCCGGTATATAAAAGTTGTAGAGGTTTAGGTAATTTGATGGAGGTAGTCTCAATTTGAGTTACCTGTAGTATATAAATATTAGCGTAAGAAGCAACTTGTAATGTTCAAAATAGAAAGCGTTATCACGAACAATTAACTATGCGTATCCAAATTTGGAAACAATGTGTTCTCAAACCAATCATTAAAAATATTAGCTTCCATGTTCTTATGATAGTCAACATAGCAGTCCTCGATTTTTTTTCCACATGATTTCAAAGAATTCAGAACAAATCCTTTACTTCCTCCGCAATGTACAATGATTGGTCGCGATCTTTTGTTTGCATACATGTTAGGCGTACACGTTCTCGAACCATCAGTCCACCCTTTCGTAACTGTGTCGTGAGTGTCACACCAAGTTTCGTCCAAATAGAAAATTTGCGTTTGTTCTTGTCTATATTCAGTTATTTTTCAAAGTATTTGTTCCACTATTCTTCTGCTTTCCATAACTGCCTGACGTTTGTTTATTATTTTGAATATAAATTCTAGTTTCTTTATCTAATTCTGAAGAGTTTTTTCACAGCAGTTCACGTTATGACTGGAAGTATTCAATTTCTTCCTTATGATTTCAGCTGTAGGAATCTCATTGCTTTTGTAAGTCCTATATTGTTTCATTTTCGATGATTTTATCACGAGATGAACATTTAAAGGTTTTGATAACACCGTCTTACGTTCATAAGGTTTGTTTTGACTATTTTTCGTACAGTTGAGAAAGGAATTTTTGCCAAATCTGATGTTGTTTGTAATAGTTTGTTTCCTGCGAAACCAAATTTGAGATGTAGATTTTTATATATATTGAATTCATAATATCTGGGTTCCAATATTCAAATGCATCCAAATCTTATTCACTGGTATCTCTTTTTCGTATTGTTCACCATCGCTATTGAAATTACTTCACAGGAAAAAGTCTGTGTTGTTATCACACTTGTTATTACTATAAGTACTTGTCCAAGGACGCCACATTTTAAATAGATAACAAAAATTTTAAGCAGTTATAACTGCACCAACATCGAATTTCAATATTCAAATCGCGATCAGTTCCTGAACTGAACAGTGACAACACGACGGCTCGCATTCTATTGCAAAAATTATCCAATACGAATCGCCAATTCTTCAGTTCACGTGGACTAGTTGACAGCGGCTTCATTTCTCTGTATTGGTTTTTTGGCCTATGAGAGAGCCGACACCTTCAACTATGCACAATACACGTTATTTCGACCATACCTGTTTACCTGAAAACAGGAGAAATTGTCGACTAAGACAAACCGGCAGCTGTAGCCGAACGTGTTCTAACAAAGAATACACTAACATCATCTTATTTGAAGTACTGTAATACTCAATAAAACACAAAATTACTATTCAAGCGTGTATAGAGATGCAACAGAAATTCAAAACCACGCGGATAATTTCAATAGAAAAGGAAAGGCAATGAACATCAATAAAATCTGGCTACCTGGACTGGGGTTGGGTAATCCTATTTGGAGAAACTAAGCTACGCCCACTAATAATTATATAAAACCAGAGTCAAACACCAGCATCGTGGTTACCGCGTTCAGAACGGAAACAACAAGGTAAACACTAACTCGTGGCCCTGCGACCGTTGCCACATCGCCTTTGATTATGTCTACCGCAATAATAGACAAAACCTCAGACATACAACCTTTCAGGTCACCGCCGTAAAACCCGAAAAATAGCTTTCACACAATAATATGTATTATTTAACTGGAACAACTTATCTCAAAAAATGCAAAAAATGCTATTTTCAAAACTTTGAATTGTGGAACTGGCAACATTTATTGAGAAATCTCATTATTAGCTTTATTTAATCAACACTCAATTGTAGTGAATTCATTATAACATTATTATAATATGTTATATTCATTTGTATTTTTGCTTTTGTTTTTATACAAGATGTTGTTGAATCAGTAATAATTTTTCATTGAAGTTCAAAATAATTTTTTTCCACACACACAAAGTTGTATTATACAGGATGTCAATTTGAAAACTTTCCACCCTTAATGTCTTCCTTCCAGTAAATAATATGAGAAATCGAAACGGCTGGTCAATTTTTTAGTCAAACGGGACATTTTCAAGCCCTCGTGGTCCAACCTCCACGCGTGGGATTATTTATTTGTTGATTTTTGTCATTTTACAAAATAAAATTCAATTTGCCAGAAAAACATTTCAAACATAAAATTTACTTACGCTTATTTTACAATGATAAATTATGTTATCGAACTTCCATCTAACATTACAGGAAAGCTTCGAAATTAATAATAATAATAATGAATGGTCTTTATTCATTGACCTACATTGTTCACAAAGAAGAAGTAGATAGGTACAAAAATCAACGAAAAAGCGAAGTTCAGCCGAGTTTGTTTTACAACAGGATAGCATGTTTTTTACAGAAATATAAAAATAATTACCTAGTATACATTGGTAAGTGACTAGTTCATGAATCTTTGGGAAACTAATAAAAAACAAAGATTATAAATTTCAAAGTAAATATTAAAAATTTATTTAGCTTAAATGAGATAAAATATATAGCAAAACATACACAAAAGTGAGACAAATGCAAAACCATATGAGCAAGGCATAACATGAATATATTATCTATCCAAAAGACTTCAGATACGTTTTTTCAACTTTTGTTTTAAATTATATATGGAGTAGTATCTAAATTCACTGGGCAGAGCGTTATATTGTTTGATAGAGTTGTAAATAAAACTACGAGAAAAGCAGGCTGTCGAGTTTTGGAATATTAAAAGTGTATCAGTTTCGTGTCCTCGAATTATTCTGAGATTTGAAAATTTTATATCTTTCATAAATATAATTTAAATTTTTGTAAATGAGGAATTTATTATTATTATCGAGTAGGTGGAACTGCCAGGTTTAAGAAATCGGTAAACAACCTGATTCCTCGAACTTTGTTGATATATGGTCGAATTTTCTTACACCATAAGAAAGACAAATGCAATTGTTTTGTATTTTTTGAAAGCGACTCACATCAAAGAAGGCCCGTAGATTACGTCGCAATATGCTAATCTAGACAATATGAGGGATTCGCAAAATTTCAACTTCGATTTGGAAGTTATAATATCTCTACTTTGATAAAGTTGACGTGAGATATTGTACGAGCTACGACAAAGTGAATATATATGTTTGTGAAATATCAGATTAGTATCTAGCCACAAACCCAAGTTATTACTTTCTGTAATTATTTGTAGTAAGTCTTGGCTAAGTTGGATTTATTGGATTTGAAGTTATTTCTTCAATTTCTTCATATTTTGTGTTTCGGGCCAAAAATGATCAGCTGAGACTTTTTATAATTAAATTTCAGGTTATGGGCTATAGATAGACTTTTGTAGATCGCTGTTAATTTTTTCCATTGCCACAAAACTGACTTACATTCTTCTGAAATTCATCTATTAAGTTCTTCTTCAATATCAGAAGATTGTGTTTTATAAACAACGGATTTGGAATGCTCTCAAAGAAAGAAATCTAAGGGTGTTAAGACCGGTGATCTCGTCTAACCACTGACGGACGGAAATAAAATAATGAGGTGGAGCACCGTCCTGCTCAAAATGTAGCAGATCCTCCTGCAAAAGTTCATTACCTTCTGCAGCCATTTGAGTTTCTAGCTCGTGAGTTATAAGATGATGGATAGCTTTTTCAAGAATTTCAAAAGTTTTTTTCCAGAAATAATGGACCAATATTGGCATTTTCAAGAATACCATTCCAAACATTACCTTTTTGTGTGTGTTGTGTATGTTCTTCCCGACAAGTTTGTAGGTTTTCATTACTTCCATAGTGACAATTTTGTCTAATGACTATGCCATTCAGAGAAAATTAACAGTCATCGCTAAAACAGATGTTCAACGGAAGATGATGATACTGACTCGAGGAGACATGATTTCAAAAAACTCTATCATTCTATCATAATCATCCTCATAGAGCTCTTGAAGAATCTGCATTTTAAATGCTTTTCTTACTGTCTCGCGTGACATTCCCGTGTGTTTTGATACTGATCGTGAGGAGTTCGTGGGCTCTGCAGCAAATGTTACCAAAACTTCAATTTGAGTTGCTACCTTCAGTACTTTGAGCTCATTTTTTTTACTGTCACTGAACCAGTTTCGTAAAACTTCTCACCAAATTCTCATATTCATTCATAGTTATATTCGCCGTTCGAAAAACAAAGGACAACACCTACTGTTAATTTACAAAAAGATCATCTGACTACCATAAGCAATATTTCATATGAACTGTAATGAATTCATTACGGATGAGGAATCATTAACTAAAAACATCCGCGGTCTACTGAAAACCGATTCCTCATTGTCAAAGATGCGTGTTCTAGCATCGGAGGATTCGAACTTCCTACTACACAAAAATGTAGTCTCGAATTAGTACCAGTTTCATGGTCGCCTAGATTATATTTCTTAGAGCATTACTCATCATGCATGTTCCTAATTTGAGCAGAGATATATATTGCCTAATTAGCATTTTTTATTGTTTTTTTGTATGGGAGAAGTCAAGAATGAAAATTCAAAGTCAATAATGAGTTGTTGACAATTTATGCGTGGTGGGATAATAACGATGTCCGCCGATGTCATTATTGGAAATTAAATTCACAATGAAATTCAAATATAACTGAAGACATTAATGAAAATATTGACTTCTCCAAAATTTGCATTCCAAAAAATCCGCTACAATTTCAAAAATTGTTGTTTGTTTTAATCAGAACGGTCTTTAGGACCAAAAAAGTAATAATCAGTCTTTGAAGATCACGTCGAATTAATTATACTTCAAGAGATTAATATGATGCTATCAGTTTGGACTTTAGAGATTCTGAACGACTCCGGACGTTCAGTTGGATATAACTCCTTATCGGTTCTTTTGAATTTCACAAATGTTGTAATAGTAGCGAACCGCCCCTGCTCCGCACGGGTTCAATGGTGATACTGAATATATTACAGAATGTGTTGTCAGTGAACAATACAAACATGTTTTTTTAGAGTTTACTCTTGAAAGAGCGACATACAGTGTGTAAGAGCCAAATGGAATAAATTCATTATTTCGTTTACGGTTCATATTTCAACAAAATCCAGAAGCACATCAGATTTAAATTATAATTTGTCATACTACAATGGAAAAATGCTATACCTACCTTCAACCTCCGTGAAGTGCCAGGCACAAGCCCCAATTTTTCAAATAGGAATCATAGGCATGTTATAAATCGTTTTAAAGGTATTTTCATTCTCTATCCAAAAATTATATCGCTGTCAATTTCATTGCAACAATTAAAATAAAATAAATTAAAATCATGTGGTTACCGGAATTCGATGAAATAGACTCGAAACTTATTGCAATATACCCAAAACTTATTTCATGTTGAGGTATCGATAATAGGAAAGTAAGCAAAAACCATAGCAATGTTCTTTTTAGATAGTATCCTTCAAAAACTGTAAATAATTTTCGTGGCAACGTTAGTTTGAAACGCCTTGTCAACTTGTTTTGTATGTTACAACATTAATCAGTATTTTAATTTGAGGTTAAAGTTCGTTGACTTCAAGTCTGACAAATGGTTAGTTTCACGGAAATGCATAAAATAACAGTTTTACAAATGATTGGTTACACAGATAAAACCCAAACACTATAGGAAGTAGCTCGCCTATTTCCTGGGAAATTTGATGTAATGCTTGCGTTTGAGGAAAACTCACATACATCGAGTAAACAGGTATTCACAACGGTCAATGTTAGCCAAACATTAAATGATACCTACTCAGGAGCTCATGGAAGACAATTTTGACAGAAGAATTTAGTTTTGTGAGTAAATGATGGACATGTTGGGTAACAATATCATCCAATTAGAAGACGTTATATTTTCTGATGAGTGTGATGCCAATCGGCAAAATTGCCGCTACTGGTCAACGGAAAATCCTCACTGGATGAGAGAACACACTCCTGATATGTTGATATGAAGATAGTCTTATTTGATATTAGGATGTTGGCAAGACGTTCATGGTGAACATTTTGAACATCTACTTCGTTAACATCAATATTTTTTTTTCGTATTCTACATTTCATTGTGTTTTACATTGAATTTCAGTTTTTGGAGTGCATTTTATCGAATTTCGGTAATCACATGATTTTAATTCAGTTTGCAATAAACTAGGAAGCTATAATATTTTTGAATAGAGAAACGATATATCACAAATATATACCTCCCATTTGAAAAATTGGGAGTTATACCTGTCACTCGAAGAGGGTTGAATCAGGGGTGACATTTTTACGTTGAACAATGTCAAATTATAATTTACATTTGATGTATTTCGATTTTTTTTAATATGTACAGTAACTGAAATAATGAATTTATACCATTTGGCTTTTATACACTGTATAATTACCCGGTACCGCCTTCACCGCTATGTCCCTGCATTTTAATCTGTAATATCTCGACAGTACTCATTGAAATCGCATGCTCTATGGGGCCATATTGATCAGATAATAGACACATAAAAAAAATAAATATATTTCAGAATATGTTTTTCCGTTAACCAGCTATCGCACCTCTATGAACGACACGAAACTTTTGCGAGCTGAGGACTAACGAGGTCTTACCTTTCAACGTGTGCTTCCCAACACGGGTTTGACGATAGTGTAGGATAGCGTTTTCTTTATTTGTAATTAATGTTTATTTCTTAGTTTGAATGCATTAAATTGCTCTTGGTAACAGGGCCCTTAAGTAATGTTCAATTTCTGGGAAAACCGACGGTCACGACGACTCAGACAAATGCAGGTACAAAATCCTAATTGATATATTCCCTAGACAACGATAATAAACATACAATAGTTAGTGAAAATCGATCGTTCAGCCTGCGGTTCGAACCATTGACAGACACATTGGCCGATTGACTGAGTGAACAAAGCACCCACATGACACCGCTTAGCTACCGACCGAGCTCTTTTCCCCCACGGCTGGCGTCTTACTTGGAATACTTAAAAATCCTTCGTCATTGCACATCAACATAAAAAAAATCTAAATACAAAATGTCAGCCTCAGAACGTGAAGCGGTACGGAGAAACAATGATGAAAAGGTAATTTTCATATTTTAAACGCGTCCCCTTTACTCCCCAGGGAGACGCCCCAGTAGTGTCTCTTTATCAGTACAGGTAATTCCTAGGAAGCTGAAGTTCGGTATATAGGTGCTGCTTAGGTCTTAGATGTGCACTAAAAAAGAATTTTTGAATATTCCAACTGGGGCGCCCCCGTGGGGGTCGTGGTTTACTTATGATAATTACCTTTTCATCACTATTTCTCACTACCGCTATATTTTCGGAGGTATTGGCACCCGTGCGAAGCCTGGGCGGTCGCTAGTAACCAATATCCAGAAATATTTTGAATAGATTAGACATACCACTTCTCATAAAAATGACAATGTCACCATCTCAACCAATTCATCAAAATTATTGATTTATGATTGAATGGATAACCAGTAGTTTTGTATATCATCATGGTTGGACCCCATGGATGGTGTCTACGTGAGGAAAGACGTCATTGCCATTTTTTCAAATATTTTATAGATTGCGGAAGGTATATTCTGTAACACCTCCTCAAACCTCCAAACCTCATTGGAGGTTTAAGAATCTCATTGCACACTGCACCAGTATTGAATAATAATTCGAAAAATGGACTCCATAATATACAGTGAAAGCGATTTAATAATGTAGGTAACTTGTAGGATCACAATTCGTGGCTTATACTATAAATCACTTCTGTTGAGCTGTTGCTTCTGGGATCACAGCACTCTTGTAGGTAAGTCCATGTCCTTGTCCAGGAATAGCACTTCCTTGGGGGTGATATCCGAATTCATCTGCTGTATATCTAACCTCGACGGGTATTCCTTCGGGGGAAGTGTAGCGATAGAACCCTTGAACAACCACTGGAGCTGTTTGGTCCTCTATATTTCGGACGACTCCTTGCTGTTCTGCAGCGATACCATTTTGCGTTTCAAATCTGTGAAAGTGGAACAAAAGAAATGATGAATGAATAATTTTATTGAACAATTTGTTTATCCAAATCACATTGATCCAATCATTTTTAAAGTGTGTAACTGAGTTTGACTTGACATATCGTTTTATTTATATGTATAGAATCGTTTAAAGCATCATGTATCAAATTTCCATCCGATAATTGCATTAACGATTGTTTTCAAATAATTGATGAGCGATCTGGTATTATCAACTGCGGTGGCACAAATTTGGAAAGTCATTCTGGAATGTCATCGGAAAACGAATCCACATGTTTCTAGAAATCATATGAAATCGAGAAAGGTTAATGCAGACAAGCTGCTAGGAAATTAATCCATGATTAATCCCGCTAGGTACAGACGATGCTCAACAGGCTCTAAAGTGATATCTTATAACTATTATATTCTGTGATCAGGTGCATCAGGATCTTTACAAGTAAACTGAGATACAATTTAGCATGTACCATTCCTTCAGGGATACCATGTATAAAATCATACAAAGGACATAATCATACAAACGGGATATTGAACCTTCCTCTAACGTAGAGAATGCTATTAATTGTACTATTCAGGCGAAATATCAGTCCATCAATAAGGCGATGTTCCTTTTCTTTTTTGTTGTCTTCAATCGAGGACCGCCTGCCCGGTACTGAAGATGTTCAATAGGCTGAAACAGCTGTTTACCGATGGCTCTCAAATTGAAATCAATATGGAACTGACAAAAGTAGTACTCATCTATTCATCTTTTGATTTTCTTGAAAGTGTTTTCCAGCAACTTGACTGCATTAACCTTTCTCGAACTAATATTCTTCAACTAATTTTTAATTTTCAAAGTTGGTTAGTGTAGCGGTATATGTTAAACCCCATGCGTGAATGCCAATTTGAAAGTTAAAATTGATGGGAAAGAAAGTTTATAGCTTTCTACTACTCCATCTTGATACAAAAAAAAGGATAAGGGAATCTTCCAAAGAAAGGAAGGAAGTAATCAATTTGAAAATAAGTAACTCTATACA
>WOGP01010722.1:0-10211 GCA_015342065.1 Leptinotarsa undecemlineata
TAGCAGTGGACCCAATACTGACCCTTGAGGGACTCCAGAAATTACATTTAAAGTACTGGATGTCACTTGATTATATTTAACTAGCTGCTTCCGATATGTGAGGTAATTTGTGAATACCTAAATAAAATGATAGCTCAGATAAAAACCGTTACTCATCATACTCCAGTCTAATGAGTTGTTCCTAGATAGGTAGATAGTCTAGGTAATGAATTCAGCATGTAGAAATTTGTCAGATAGTAACAGTCATAATGATTCAAATTACTGTTACGGCACGACACAGAATTTGTACAAACAGCATTGTGACGCCTGAAGATGCTATTGTAAAGCGAAACACATGTTGCAGTTTTGTAAACCTTCAAGTGTAAATCTCACATTAAAGTGTTTTTCAACTAAGATCTCTATTGAATTATTTACCTATTGAAACCATTCTCAACCTATTTATAATATTCATGGGGCTGAGATGGTCATCAGAACGATCTCTGGTTCTCAAAATACCAAACAAGTCCTCTAAAGCCCCCTGATTCAATTTACTGGTGAGAATGTATTCTATCTGGTATTCCTTCTTCATTTCTGCAAATAATCCCTGCAAAGACCTGATAGAGATCAGCATAAACTTTTGAAACCTCTGCAAATCAGTTTTTCCAATGCACTTCGTAGTGCTGATAAACTGAAACATTTCTTCTAACTTTTGGTTGTGGCTTTCACTACTCTCATACGGTTTTTCTTTAGAATTTCGAGAGGTCATAATTTCAAACCAATCGTTGGTGAGGTGAATGAATTGTGCCAGTGCCTCACTTTCTTCTGAACTGTAATACTCTCTCAAAGCTGTTGCTGTCGAATGCGATAGTAGCTGACGAACCAATTCAATGTTTTGTTCATCAGCACTGTCGGTACAGTTGAAATGATGTTCAGAGAGATTGCATAACGAACTGATTTCCGTTTCCTTAAATTTATGAAACATATCTTCTAATAATTCTTTTGTGATCATTTTCCCACTGGCAAGTTGGAAACCTATAAACATTTTATAATGTAAAAATAGTATTGATGTATTGAAATATATTGATGTAGAACAATATCTCAAATGCTGACTTACAATATGTAGATCAAGTACCAAAAGTGTTTTAATTAAAAAAAAAATATGTACCTGTACTTAAGAAGGAGTTTCTCAAAATTTTCATAAGTTGGGGACTGTCAGCAAAATAATAGATATTCTTTTCAGTAACGGGATGTTTGAAATGTACACGATCTATATCAACTCCCAAATCGGAAACGATCCATTGATTTGAAGGTCCACAATACCCCACAACCGCAACTACTTCATAACTTATTTCGTGTAAAGCTACTATCACTTCCATGAGTAAAGTGCCACTCATGCTCCTATCAAAGCTAACGTAAACAGGTTGCTTCCAGTGGCCGAAAACACTTCGAATCATCACAACTTGGACATTTTTATGGGGTCCAACAACTTCGTCTCTCATTTCGTCATATTCATACAGAGTGGAAACCTTTATTTCATCGTACGAAAGTGCCACAGCTCTCTCCTTTTTTGACATACTTTCTGCAGCAATACCCATAAATTTCAATACATCAACGAGCATACCCGAAGATACATTAATTTTTCTGCAATAGAGTTGAACAGTTCTCAGATTTGGCAAAGGAAAATTATTATTTTTCAAAAATGAATATGCCCTTTTGCTGAAATATCTCAGTGTTATTGCTGTCAAGATATCATCTCTGGACCACTTGACTTTCTTTTTGATTTTCAACAATGAGTCTATTTGAGCGGATGATAGTATACCAGTCAAAGTTTCTTTAATTTTTTGGTTGAATTCGCCAGGCGAAATGCTCCTTGAAAGCTCTTCTCTCTGGTTTTCAATAATTTCATCTAATTTTGAGGTTCTGTTCCTCTCTTCTGATAACTGGTTTCCAATTGTTATAATATATGATTTCAAATGATCATTCAGATTTTCCTGTTCCTTCAGTTTATCTCTTATTCTGGCTAGTTCATGTTTCACTTCCATTATTTCTTCATTATCATCCATTTCAGATGAATCGTCATCGAAATTAACAGTTATTGTTTCAACTTCTTCATATTCTGGAATTAATGATGAATCATATTTCGTAAATTATCAATATAAAATGCAGTACGAACCTTGCTCAGGCGTTAGGGGGTTTTCTTGCTGATATGTTTCCATTTCGAGTTCATCTTCATCATAGGATGATTTCTGCCGACTTCTTTTGGATGGAACAACTGCAATGAAAATCGATCATATAAGGACAATACACACATCAGAATGTTTGTGTGTATGTCACTCCCCAGAGATGTTTCTGTTGCTACTGGTCCTTGGTCTTACAGATCCATTCCTATGCAATGCATTGTATGAATTATTTGGAAAACATGAAGGCAACAAATAAATTGAATATTTTTTCTGCAACTTCTACTAGCTACTAGAAACATTCATCTTTCTCAACTACCTACACCGTAGATTCTGGTAAATGCCTGTAGGAAAACAATTACTTCTCCTACTATTACTACGCTATATCATCATCATCATATACTTTTATGTCATTAAGATTAACATATTGTGGACAAAGCAAATATTGACAAATCCCTGTAAGGATATGGTCACAAAAGTAAAAATAAAAAAATACAATATATAAACATAGCAGCACAAATACAAAACAAATTTAAAACATGAACAGACAGAAATTCTTAAAATTACTAAAAAGTAAGTCAAACTATAAAATAGAACTTTAGAAATATCCTTCAAAATTTATCAGAGAAGAATTCTTCTCTGATTGAATTATTTCCAACAGACATTCAAGCAAGTTTCAACGTGTCTCATTGCCATTGACAAAGATAGTGAACAGTATTAGACCCAGTATAGATCTGAGGGGTACCCCGACATTGACAATTAAATATTTTTTTTCTACAGTACATTAGTACAAACCCGTAGTTTGATATAGACATATATATCCCTTGTGAGAATAATTATTTTCAAAATACCTCAAAATACCATGAGTTTATGAAAAATGACTTGGCTAAAGTTTACAAACCATTCTTCAAAAGTCTTCTTTTGGATTCAGTATGTAGGAGCTGCTCTTTAAAATTCATCTCATAGTCACTCTTTTTAAAGTGAACAGAACATATTCTATCACTGGTTTTTGGAATCCAATCAACAGAGTAACCACAGAAATCAATCCATTTTTGTTTCATTAAAACATCTTTGGGAAACCTATGGAAGCTCAGTTTTTCGTTAGTGTGAGTCAAATAAGTGCTTTTACAATTTTTTACACAGCAAGTTAAATGTCCAGGCATTGTTAATATAAAATCCTTGTTGAACTACGATCATTAAAATAAAGACACAAAACATAATCTCATAACCATATCACAGTTTAAGTAAGCTGTGACCATATAGCGAAAACGAGCAAAGGGTGCGACACCAACCGTCAAAAATCTGAACTTCCAGAATGGGGAAAACAAACCCAGTCTCCATTTGTTTGTGTGTTATTTGAGCAGTGGTTTAGAAGAGATTTCTCAATTTTTGAACGAATTTTGTGAAGTTTTTTGTGTCAGAATACTGATTTAGATTGGAATAATGACTAGCAAGTGCAAGAGGTATTGTTCGGTGCCGCAGTGTAACCAGTATAAAGATACAAATGTATCCATACACAGCTTCCCCGCAGATGAAAAATTACGTAAAGTGTGGCAGAATGTTTTAAAGATTGGGAAACCTATTTCCAAATACATGTCTGTGTAGCAAGCACTTCGTACAAACAGATTATAAATGAATTTTCAAGAAAATATTTTGATGTTTAATTTGTTTTAATATACATTTTTATTTCAAGGGAAATGGAATTCAAATGCCAAAGTTCATTTTTTGCGACCAGATGCGATACCTTCACAAAATTTACCAGTTACCCTTCACCAGAATATTAAACCTGTTATTGCTAGATCTTTTCGAAAAAGAAGGTGAGTACTTCATTCCTTGCTCCTGCTAATTTTAGCTTCAACCTAAAGTCCACTCGGAAAGCGAATGACAACACAACACAAGCATACCGATTGCTTAGGTGGGTCAGTTGTTTTCCCTGAAGTGGAATCACATAACCAACATTTATAATATGCAAAATTGTATACTGTTGTTGAATAAATTTGAATTGAATTGACTTAACAATATCAATAAGGGCCTTCAAGCAATGAAACTTATCATTTTCAGAAACTTGAATGAGTCAGACCAGGACAAAGCTTGCGCAAATATAGAATTTCCTCACCATAGTGATGAAACTGACAGGACAACAGATGAAGTTTTCATGGAAAATGCAAGTGTTGTAAACATCAGAACAGAAATTGAAAGACCATCCACTTCGAGAGAACCACTTCTTCATGATCAGGAACCACTGAAAAATGTTGAGTTTCTAGACAATAGGACACAGTCTAATATTGTTTCATCTTTTGAAGAATGGCTAGATAGAGAAAAAGTGCATTTCTTTTACTGGTGTCAGTAGTGATGTGGTAGATACTTGTGTTATATGTATTAATGAAGTGATCAAGGCAAACAATGGAGAGTGCATTGCTGACATTAGGAAGAAAGTTGTTCTTCCCAATGTCACTAAACATTCAAAATAGAAATAATTGAATTAACATTGAATCAAATACCTTTTATTATTGTTTTCCCCATTCTACTGACAGATTTGACATATACTGCAGCGCCAACTATCGGAAACATTTCCTCGAATAGTGTCAAATTAAGACAAAATATAAATTATACTTTAATACTACCTCCACAAGCCACATAAACAACAGTTGTATTGTTATTTATTTATATAGAGGAAGATAGGTTAGGTGCACAAAATGTCATATGTCACAGAATTTCTCGGAACATAAGTAAACACAACAGAATGCCTCAGAAATATGTCATCTTTGTTTGTCTCATACAGGTAACAGATTTATTGTCCTTTATTAGCTATAACCGATGCTGCCTGTTGGTGAAATAGAAACGAGTCCCTTAAAATGTTGAATGCATTATTTCATTCCTCTTTTTTAAGTATTTGAATAATTTTTCAAAGAAAAAGGTTGAAATGATAAGTTTAAAATGCGTTGTTTTAGAGCTCTTTTATGAAAACTACTTGATTTAAACGTCAGGAGGGCCATTACTCATTGGTGAATTTCTACCAAAAAATCCGTTGCACGAGCATTGCTCAAGAATTGTTAAACGACGTCAACGGCGATCCCGATTTGCCTAAAATAGTCATAACTGGTTATGAAACGTGGGTATGTGGTTATGATATCGAGACGAAGTGCATCGGAAATTCTTGCTACATGGTCTTATGGTCGACTAGGAAAATTATTTTGGCACCGTAATCGTGCCTCAGCCAACGTATTACCAGATGTCGCCCCCTGCGTCTTTTTTCCGTTTCCAATATAGAAGATACTCATTGAAGGATGGCGTTTTGCGAGGATTGAGGAGATAAAAACCAAATCGCTAAGAGAGCTCAAGGACATTCAAAAAAGTGTATACTACAACTGCTTCAAGGGTAGGAAATAACGCTTGCACAAGTGTAATATATAAGACGGGGACAACTTCGAAGGAGACAAAACGGGAATTGATGAATAAATACATATTTTGTTAAATTAAAATACATTTAATTTTTTGAATAGACAGCGTATAATTTCCGAAAACTCGAAAATGTTGTTTGGTAAGAATTCGATTATAAAGTCACGAAATAAAAAATTGTTCAACTATTTTCCTCTACACCTCAATTTTTTTTATGTTTCAGTTTGGAGCTGGGAGCTTCGTTAATGAATCATAATACGATCAGCTATACTGCTTAATTATGCTGCCCAGCTGTACTGCTCGTGTTTGGCTATTCCAATTATTCTGCAAGTCAAAACCTGAGCGTGGGCGATACGCTTAGACTATCGATTATAGGGGCAAAGCCTAGCCTGTCTGGTAATTTATGGGTCGCTATTGGTATCACATACAATTGTGATCAGCAAAAAAGAGTTAGCGTTTCGCTGCATTTCAAACAAATTTGATATCATTATGCTTCAGTTGAAAATATTCAGATAGAAATAACTTCAATTTGACACACTTTTGCGAACATCTGCGGAGTAATCGCACGCAGTTCTGTCATAATTATTAATTTCAAGTCTGTTTATGTACCTATGTCGGTTGGTTCTGTTTGGTAGGCTCCGTTTTTGGGATGACTCCATGCAAAAAATCCAGTGGTGTGTGGTTAGGCGATCTCGCTGACCGTTTCAAAACACTTATTCGACCAATACACGCATTCGAGGTAACTGTATTACAGGAACTCTCATTTTGTTGGAATCATGAAGAAGAATGAGGTATATTTGAACAGATTGTTTTTAAAAACCAATTTGTTGATGTAGGATTAAGAACTGTAGGTGAAAATTCCAAATATATTTCTTCAGCCAAGATCCCTTGAAAATGTTGAATCAATGTTGATTAACGGAAAAACAGATTTTAAACAGACAGACAGACAGAAATTATCCCATTTCTCAGAATACCGATTCAGACATTTCCGGACGATTTACATGCCAGTAAAGGATAGGTAGATTCATCGAAGAACAATATATGGGTTAGTATTAATTCATCTCGGTCTCTAACGCATCATTCCCCTCAAGAAATTGAATCATGAGGTCAGGATTATCTTCATATAATGCTTGTGTCGATGGATTTTCTGAGAATGTAGTCTGGGATCTTCAAACAATATTGTAATCAGTACATTATCTACATCATTATTATCTTCTTTTTCCAATAAAACCATTTAACATATTTTTTTACTTATTTTAATCGGTATGAGTGCATGTGGTTTAGTTTGGTGAGTATATTCGCATTGAACCAGTTACATACAACATTCACTTCATTTTTTATTATACTTTCGAAATCTCACCCATACGACGCTTCAAACTCAATTACATATATTGATAACAATATTGTTCTATGAACCGCTCCATGTGGAACACCATATTGGATGTTTTGAGGTTGGCTCCGTTTGTCATTCATTTCTACAAATTGTTTTCGATTTTCCAGATATAATTCCATTGAGTCACACGGCTAAAATCATTACTTTCCAAGGCATTCAAGAATTTGCATTCTCCCGAAACGGAAGAAAAATTTTTGAGTATTCTTGTGAAGAGAGGAATTTTCTTTCGTTTAGTAGTCGATTTCCTAAATTTGAAAACGAAAACTGGAGGAATGTACGAGGGCGCCTCTGATGAAGGTGCAAGAGTTAAAAACAACTGAGGGTAACTTCTCACGAAGCAGAAGCTATAACAATTTTTCATAATGCCCTCTGAGATGATGACGCAACGTCGAACTTCGAAGTACTCAGCGGATGAACACCAGAAAAACAACAAACGAATACTTTTTATTTTTTCGACTGTAAACAATTCGTGTAAAAATATGAAGTTGAATGAAAACGCAGTGTGAAGGCAAACATTTTGCGTTATACTCAACATAACGATTTTTTCAATTCCTTCCCAAAAATATTTCTATTGTAACTATTCTCTAAAATAGCTTCTGCTGGAAAAATTTCATTCCATTAGTTTAGAGCATATAACATCAATTAATGGGAAGGAAAGGAACATAATGGAATATATCTGCATTAGCGAATTCATATTCAAGTGTTCAAAACCAATGAGAGTCGAGTTTTATGAATGGGTCAGTAATGTTCGACTCAAACCATATATTACTCTGACAGAAGCATCGAAAATTATGATGCAGTTCAGTGTTTTTGACAGACCAATTTGCAATTCTGTTCGAGTTTGAGATTATCCGATTTTCATGAGAGACGTTGTAATGAGTTGAACGTATCTGTTTATAACACATACATTACTTATCTTCACTGCACTAGATATACTTTGAGAACCTGTTGATATATTCATCAATTAGCAAACATCCGTTGCGAATTATTAAATCTTTCATCAAACAAGTTCAAGACTTCAAACAAAAAATAATATCTAATGTATTGTTTACCGGCTCATACTTTTCATTGAAAATAATTTTTTTTCAACTGCCCACTTTGTTCACAAAACATCAGGCAGTGTGTTTCAGCCAAATTGAAGAAAATCAGTAAGTTAATAACGAAGGCTCATTAAAAAATGCTCGGAAATATTGTCTGATATTTTTTCAATGAAAATGTTTACATATGCTGTGTTTTGTAACAGTAGCCAATATCAACTATTTTTTGAAAGTACAATACCTTTTATATGATTCAATTTTCTAAATATTTCATGTCTTCTTAATGTAATGTCTTCGAAAATGTAAAATGTTTTCAGATTTATTGCAAAACAAAACTATTTGATCAGCAAAATCCGATACAATACACTCAATAATTTGTATTGAAGGGGTTATATTTTTTGGAATGATTAATTTTTGAGAAAGAAAGTTTTTGGCTTTCTACTACTCCATCTTGATATAAAAAAGGATCAGGGAAACATCCATAGAAAGGAATTAACACAAATTGATTACTTCATTCCTTTCTTTGGAAGATTCCTTCATCATTTTTTTGTATCAAGATGTAGTAGTAGAAAGCCAAAAACTTTTTTTCCCAAAAACTCTCAATAACTATTTCCAATTCAGGGTTTGATGATGAGGAAGTGAGGAAAATCCATTTTAATTTTATACTGATATAATTTTGTTTACTTCGGTTTGAAACGCCTGACGTCATCAAATTACTATGTAATTGCATTACTGTAGCTATCAGTGTTATAGTCATTTGAATTTAGTCAACTGCATTTTAGAAAAATCAGTCATTGAACAGAAATACACGAAATAACAATTCTACGAATGATTTATTATGAAAAAATCTCTCATTCATTTCATACAAAAAATTAGAAAATATCCACATATATTCCAGGGAACAATTACTAGAATATGAAAGCAGTTTCGCGAGATTAGCCATGTAAGGCATTGCTAATTCAGTTTGTGGAATCTCAGACTTCTAGTCGAAACGCAACAATAATGTTCAATGATATCGATTCATCAATAATTCGAATATTGAAATGAAATGAAATGCCTATATATGAAAATGATACCGATTCAATAACTGATATTAGGTTTGTTCTGGTTCTAACATCCGAAACTGTTTGAAAACTGCGTACAAACAAACTAGGAGCCGGCGAAAAAAATCATTGTCAAATCTTATTCACCGCCGTATTGATAGATTTAGTTGTTTTCATCAAGTAAGAAAGGTACCTACATGATAATGCTGAGGTCGGTCAGCGGGACATGGGTCCAAAAGATGATGATAAACATGTAACTTTTTCTACTGCACTTGCCAAATATTATTCACCTGGAAACTTATTCTGCAGGTAGTTTTTCATGAATAATTAATGATAAAATGATTGTTACACCTGGCAAGCGGGACAAATTTGTTCTTACAGATAGTCAATCATGTAATATTTCACGAGGTTGATGAATTTTATCCACTCTGAAATTTATATGAGACTCAAGTTTGGACTATAAATGAGAAGAAAAAAACTCATGTCTTGAATGCGAATCAAACCAGTTCTTATATCGACCTGTAACTAAAAATTGAGAGCGCAATGCACTTTTGCCGCAGTGCGCACAAAGTGATTTTTCTTTGATACTGTTTTCAAAATATATATGTCTCAGATGAATATGGAAAAAATAGACAATAAGCAGTATAATCATTTTATATTGTGAAAAACTGATCGTTTTTATTGAATTAAATTGTTTCAATTTCTCCTTCACTATCAAAATCTTCTGATAAGGAGTTGAAGTTGGTGTCTGAACCTAACTCCAAGTCATCCATCAGTCATCCTATGGATGACCGATTTCATCATCATCAAGTTTCTCTGGTTGATCTGAAATCACACAATTGATTAATATTTGGTAAGAGTTGGGGATGAATAACTTTCAATACCAATACAAACCTTCATTTTGTCACTTCTCCACAACGATATCATCGATACTTATGCATTTGATCTCCTTCAAACTATTTGAAGGAGCATATGCCCTCCTCTATTTTCCACCCGAAATCTTCCATCATCAGATCGGTTATTTCCTGTTTGTGACCATTCTGCCAAATGTTCGCAATATACTCTATTATATATAACGGCTTGAAAATATACAACTACCTTCCAGCAAGAATAAGGGAAATCAAGAATTATAATAGATTCAGAGGTAGTGTGAAGGTTTTACTCTTTGATCATCCCTTTTATA
>WOGP01010723.1:0-10211 GCA_015342065.1 Leptinotarsa undecemlineata
AACAAGGATAACGGTTCCATCAAGACATAAAAGAAATGGAACGATGATACCAAGAATGTTAACATGATGGCAGACTACTGCTGGATGTTAAAAAGGAAAAATTCACAAGAACACAGCCGAAAAAGTACCAAAAGAAGCTTTGACGGAAAAAGAAAACGTTTTTACAAGGACTTATAATCACTTTGCAAACACTTGTGTATCAATCACTATTATGCTTAGTTCAGCTATGGATATTGTTTTTTTGCTATTACACCATTTCAAAATAATAAAAATAAATCCATAATTCCTCGTTTAATTTTGTACTTTTTCAATTATTACATCGTTATTTTGTAGGCAAACCTTAGATAATAGATAAAAACAATGACATTTTTTAAATCAGCGCAAAAAACTACTACATAAGGATCAGTTAACGAAATGAAAACAATTTTTGAAAAAGTTTTTTTTTGCAGACCTGTGTTACTATTCAGTCATTCTTGTTCACTGTGTTCTAACATGATTTATTCTATTGAAGAAAGAAGAGAAATTATTTTGAACACTTCACCTGTTGATTGTGTTGCCATTGATATTACTTTTGTTGGTTTCCTCAATAAAATGAGTGACAGCAAATGTTCTGTTTTTTCTTAAATAAAACGTCTTAATTCAATTTCTCAATAACGAATGAATCAATTTCGAAAAAAATTACAGAAGTAATAGAGAGACGGAATGCCTTTCAAATGAAGTAATAATCGATCCCCTATGCCATTGAAAAAAATAGATTGCTTTAATTTGAAAAAATTACTAATTTAAAAATTTCTGTTTTCGAATTTGCTAGGTTGGTTTCTATGTCTATGTTTGATCTTCTCCAGATATTGTTATACTTGGAACAGTTGAGAAAACAATGTGTGACTATAAGTCTAATATTGTAACAGTATTCACATATCTCTCTGTCTAATATCTAACGGTAGCCGACTGGTTGGCGTGAGTAGTTCATTCTACTCATTCAACCGCTGTGTGGAACGATGTTTAGATGATCGATTTTCACTGCATATCGTCTAACCTGTGCTGAGAATCGCATATTAAAAGGTAATAACACGTTAATCCATGACTCGCACAAGTTTCGATACCTGGGAGTTGTCGTTCGTAAAGGGGCGGCAGATGAACATACCTTTGGTTCGGAGAGGTGCGTTTTAACAACATTGTTGACTGACTGCTGTCTAGCTGTCATAGAGGTGGTTGTGGCAGTCGTGATGATAGTGGTGCCCGCTCTGGTCCCGGACCTGGTGGAGGGACAAGACGTTGCTGGCGTTTCCCTTGGCGTAAGCGATATCAGGACGTCCCCGACTCGCAACCGGTGAACTTTCAAACCATAACACTGTTGGGTACGGTCGGGATTGCAGGAGGCCCATCCGTGTCCCATCACAAAGTAGGGATGTTCAGCTCTTGATTCCACACCGACCTGGAAGATGGACATAAAAATTACAAAACATTTTCAAAAATGGACGAGACGTGAGTTATGAACAGTAAAAATGGTGTAAAATCTAAACGCTAAAAATGTATGTTTGTTGGTTGGTTGGTAAGTGATAAACCGATCGTGATGAAACTTGACATGTATAAATAATTTTTCATAGAGAAGGTTTTTAGGCTATCAATTTTTCTGTAATTTGTCACTAGAAGGGGCTGTAGAACAATTTTTTTGAAAGCACTGTTCTATAACGCTGCGCACGCCTGAAATCGTTGATTCTGATTCTGTCAAAATATTGGAACAGCAGAGATTTCATATAACTAGCTTGTATACCAATGGGGAAGTTGACTATTTAAGTGGCATTGTTTAAAACCATGCCTGCATACTTAAGATAGCAAAAATATTCCAATTTATTTTTCAATTCGACTTTTTTATCAAGGACAAAACACAGGCATTACAGAAAAATCTTAAGGCGCTCTAAGAGCGGTGCAAAGTCACTCGAACACTTCCCGTGAAAGTTTCTATAGAAGAGAGACAAATCTCCAAAATTTCTTCGATGTTCCAGACTATCAAGGTTGCAAAAGATATTCATGTTTCCAATCAAGCGGATGGCTCTTTTCTGGATGGAATTCAGTGGCTTCAAGTTATGCTTAGGGGCGGAGCTCCATACATGAGAACAATACTCCAAAGAAGGTCTGACCTGAGAACAGTGTTCCAAGCTTTTGTGAAGCAGTCTTCGCAATTCCAGCGATATGATTGTGCCAAAACATATTGGTGTCCATTTTAACCCCTGACGAACTTATCGAACTTATGTCCTGACATTAATATATCAGGTTCGAACAACCTGGTTACTTTCACTTCAATTCAAAATCACTTCTAGAGTCTCATTAAGATATGAAACCTCCTGCTGCCGGTGAAGATGTGCATCCTGGAATGTCCTGGAAAGTGTGCTGTCGTCAGCATACTTGTCTTGGGTTTTCCAATAAGTCGCTGATATATAATAAAAAGAGGGTTGGAGACGATATGATCCTTATGATCCGTTCCAAATTACGTTCCAAAAAGGACAATACTTATCACGTAACCGCTGTTTCATCACTTATTCCCAAATGCTAGTAACCTGATAAAACCATATGAGGTTTTTTCGTAATTTCCTGATGAAATAGGAGTTATAAATTTTATAAATGATGTGCCATACCTCAATGCACAAGAACTATACGTAAAATATCTGACTAGTTATTTATCCGCTTTCCAGAAAATAGCAGAATAAAATGGTTCGCATATGGCGTCATCTAGTGAAAATATTGTGGAACACTTTATGTTGTTATACACAAGGAACGATGTTTGCTTAGTTTTTGAATACAATTTTAAGAATTGATTTTTTTACAAATTCACTTAGTTTTTATTATTTTTTTAAATAAATTTTATACTGTTTTCGAAAATATCAACAAGAAATTGTATTTTTTACATACAATATCAGTTTTTCAATACTAAATTGTATTTTTAAATTTCAGCATTAGTTACCTCTTGTACTACAAAAAATGTCAAAAACATTATGCGGTTAATTTTTTTGTGTCAGTTTTAAAGCTTCCTACTTTATATAAAAAGTAGTTATTGCAGAAAAAAATGCATTTTTTCACTGGCACAGAAAAAATAAACCGTATGGTATCTTTGACATCTTTATGTAGTACTAGAGGCCCCCTTTGATGTTGACGTTGAAAAAGTATAATTTCCTAGTATTATTGGTATTTACCACTTCCTACCCGTAAGTTGGGCTACCCCTAGGGCCCTTCCCCAGGAAGCAGATAGGGGAACAGCCAGGGGACTGGAAGCCTTATCCCGGAAGCCAATGACAGAAATAAGTAGTGCACCTTCTGAAACCTTCGTGGAGGACACCGTGAGATACCTCAAGGTTGCCAAAGAGAGTGTGCGTTCGGCGAGTTTGGCTAAGGAGATGTCTCCTAGTAACCTGTCCACCTTCCTGAAAAGGACAGAATGGACGATGACCTAGAAGGACAACTGCTCGGGAGGATGTACAATGGGTCACATGTGGCCTAAGTGCTGTGAGTCTACACTCACTCTCTCTACTCTACAGATACCAGATACCACTTCCTATTGAGATTTTTGAGATAAATGAAATGAAAAATGGTATTAAAAAAATGAGCAAATACTGGTTTTTGTTTGTCAGTACATCAATCCATAGCTGACGTCATAGTCATTGGAAATATTCCCATGAAGAAAAAAATTCATCATGGAATTGAATTAATCAACTTAAATGAATCAACTAGATACTACACAAACTTGAATACGTGGGTAGGATTTTGATTGTTATTACATCACATGTCGTTAGCCAAAAACAACTTTCTCAGTTTTGTTAAGGAAAATATCCCGTCCAATTCCAAATGTTTATGAATCCGGCCAACTATTTTGTTTATATGTTTATTTTGTCTGCTCGAATGAGAATGTAAAAATTCAGAATGAGGTGCTAATAATAGCAGCCAAAGTAAACGTTTGCCAATAGTATTATCGTAATGTTCTTTGGCATGAATCCATCGTAGGATATTTCTCGTCGGGAATATGAGGTGGAAAGTTATCCCACGTACTACTGGTGATTAACGTTGTCTTGAAATAGATCGCTATTTTCTGTAATCTTTTGTTTCCTGTTATTCTGATTTAGAATTGATAGATCTTTTCGAAACGGGTTCAATGCAAGTTACGAAGATCTCTATTCTCAAGTAATTTTTTTTATAGTTTAGTGGTTGATGAGTCTGGTTTGAATAATATCATAAATTTTTCAAAAGTCATGATAACTCTTCAGAATTGGATAAAAAAACTAGGATTTAGATTTAAAATAATAAACAAACGTCAAGCAGTTATAGAAAGTAGAAATATAGTAGAATTGCTTATACTTAGAACAAACAACTAAATATAGACAAGAACAACGGCATACTCTCTATTTGGACGAAGTATGACACTCACGACACACTTACGAAAGGGTGGACTATTGGTTCAAGAATGTTTACGTCTAACATGCCTGTAAACAAAGGATCACGGCTAATTATTGTGCATTGCGAAGGAAGTAAAGAATGAGTTTCGAATTCTTTGAAATTATGTGGAAAAAACTTAATGCTAGTTGACTTTCATAAGAACATGGAAGCTAATATTTTCGAGGAATGGTTTGAAAACACATTGATCCCAAATTTGGGTGCGAATGGTGGAATAGTTCTTGACAACACTTCGTATCATTCGCGACAGCTCATCAAAGTACTGGATGAAAATTCCAGAAAAAAGAAATACAAAGTTTTCTAATGGATAACAATTTGTATTTTGAAGATTACTATACCAAAAATCAACTACTTGTTGTTTTACAGACAAAAACATTTGAAAAAGTGTATGGACACACCATACTGAGACTTCCCCCTATTTTTGTGTTTTCAATCCCATCTAGTTGATTTGGGGGAAATTGAAATGAAGCATCAGACGTAAAAATAATTTTCCAAAATTTGATAAGAAGGCAATAGAGCTAATTAAAAAAGAAATATCTAATATTACCGAAGAATACTGGCATAAGAAATAGATTTAAAAAAGTAATTTTAGTTCGAAATAAATTCATTATTGATTTAAATGGCGTAAATAGTGAAACAGAATATAGAAGAGGTGTGAAACAGAATATGGAAGAGGTGTGAAACAGAATATGGAAGAGGAATGATCAGAAGCTTTCGAAGTTAGTGAAGTGTTTTGTGTTTTATATGAGTGTATATATGAGTAATTATTATTCAAAGGTATTTTTAATTAACATCATGTTATTTGAATCCCTACTTTCCCACTCACTTATATACATGACTGGAGAAATGTACATTAAAATGGATTAACGGGGTTTCTCAGTCAAAAAATCAAAAATCAAAACTCTTCTCTACTTTGCCAAGCTTTCGCTTCAAATGGGAGTTTTTTTAATTTTTTTTTCTGTATGTAAAACTTTGATATTTAGAGCAATTTGGTTTATGTTCAGTTTCTATAGAATGTTGCGCTAATGCACATGATTTCTTGTTAAGCTTTATATCATTTTTATGTGAAGTTATTCTATCATTAGGAATTCTAGATTTTGTTCGAATATATTCCAAGTTGCAATTGTTACAAGAAATGTTATAAATTACATTTGACTTTTTGGTAGTATTCGTTTTATTTTTCAATTTAGTATTCGAATTATTTATAGTTCTAATATTTTTCTGGCATATTTTAATATTTTGTTCATTATGAAAAAGTTTTATGATATTTGAAGATAAATTTTCAAGGTTAGGTAACTAGGATACGATAGGTGAACTATCATTACATACATTACTGTTGATAACATCGGAATTTATATTACTGCCAGTACTGAAAATTATTATATTGAGATACTGGAATACAAATTTTCTATCAATATGTCTCCAAGAAGTCTGAGATTTTTTTGCTTGAGGAAAGGGTGTACTAATTTTTTTCTATTCTCATTTTAGAGGGCTGTTTAATAATATTCCAAAGTGTTTTACTTTCTTTGCTGGATTTATTGACTTTTTTTATAAAATTATTAATTTTTTTCTAACGTATCTCATTTTCAACAGCTTTCTTAATTATTTTATACGCATTGTTACAAATTTCAGAGTTCTCGTGTTTTCTCAAATGATTCAAATACTTGAGGTCATCAATTTTGCGCCTCAATGATGAAGAAAGATTAATTTTTTCATTGATCTGCCTTTGGCATTTATATATTAAAACTTTGGGGAAAGCTGTCTCAAAGCACCAGTGAAAATATTCCCAGAAACTACCAAATGCTTCGTTTATATTGGCAAAGTTAACAGATTCAGATTTATTGATGAATTCCATATTACTCTTAATATCGACTTAAATTCAGCTTTGGAGAGTTCATTAGGTTTTCGAAATTCACGTTTTCGTTAGAATTGGTAGTATTTGTTTATGTCTTTTGTCCATGTAACAGTTTGTGAATACAGTGTGTGATATATCTAGATCAAAATTGTCAAGAAGCAAACTAGTCCTACGAGTGTTTGTCAAAACATAATCTATACCACTAACATAACAGTTTCATACTTGACTAAAGTTTCGATTCTTGTTGGTTCGTCAAAAAGAGTTATTAAACCATAAGATTCGATTATGTCGTACAGCATAAATGTATTAACATTTTTTGATAAACTGTCGATATTGAAGTCACCACATATAAACACGTTTTCAAACTTGTCCGTAACTATATTCAAAAGGATAGTTGCACGAGAAATAAGTTAACAATACTGTTTGGTGATCTATATAAACATACCGTGTTAGGAACCACACATTAAAAGGTGAGACCTCGTTAGTCCTCAGTTCGCACAAGTTTCTCAACTTCTGAGAGTTGTCGTTTTTAGGGGGGCGACAGCTGACTAATAACGTTAAAACATATTTTAAACAGACAGATATTATGGCAGTATCCTTGCCAAATGAAATGGCAGAACATTTAAATGTCAACTCGATTGATAGGTTACATATGTAGTCTGAATTTTGACATTGTCTAAAAACTTAATTTTTTACTTTAGTAACCGTTCCCCCATGCTTATGGGTACTTCTACAGAATTTGCTAACCACTTGATAGCCTTCAGTTTCGATGTATTGCTCTTTACTGCCCAGTGTTATCTGTCCAATGAAAATTGTATCAATCTATACTCTTTCTAAACTCTTCAGAGTTAAAGATTATGAAATAACAGTTAAAAATATATTGTAAAATAATAGATAAGGCAAAATTGTAAAATTAATTTAGGGTGGTATGCCTGTGTGGGTGGTACACCTGTTTGGTTTACCTGTTTAGCATAAATATCGTCAGCTTCGCGTTAGTTCTAGTTTTATCTTCCTCTTGAAGATAATCACTTGGTGATCGAAACACGTGTCGAGGTGTTGAAAATAACGATTTGGTGTTTGGAAAAGACTCCAGTAATAGTTATTACTACACCAAAGGTCCACCAAAATAGTGCATCATAAGTACAAAATTTAGCAATTGATTTGTCAAAATTTTTTAAAAATGTAACATAAAAGTTGCGTTCGGACCTGTTCGTACCCTCCAACAAGTATTCAACCCTTGAGGCGTGGTGAAGGAAGAGAAATAGTCCGGGATTCACGAAACGATCTGTGAGGATTGCGGCAAAAGTACGTTGGTCAAAGTAAGCTAACTATAATAACACGCTTCTTGAAACATGTTTCACCCAGTCAGCTTCCCAGACTAGATAAGTTCTGTGTAGCTCAAGATACTTTGAAGAACGGTCACAGAATAAATGAAAAAGTTTTGACTATTGAAATTTTAGAAATCAAAAAATGTGGAAAAGATACCAGATTAGCATTAGTTAATTAAGGTATTTCGTTAAGCGCTGCCTATTTCTAAATTGAAATAAAACAAAGTTTGACTATTGCAAGACCTATTGATGACTTTATGTGTGTTCAAATGTCCGCCACAACTTCTATACGTGGAGCGCGTCTAAAACGTCCAATTTTCCACCCTGGCGCATAAATCAGGCTGAATTTGACCGATGGCGTGGGTTATGTTGGCTTTGAGGACCGCTATGATTTGTGGATTATTCGCATAATCGTACACCTGAGGCTTAAGAAAACCCCACAAGAAAAAGTCTAACGGGGTCAAATCGCACTTTCTCAATGGCCAGTTCACATCAGCTCCACGTGAGATGGTCATGACCTCAAATCGCTCGTGTGGCATGAGCTCGTAGCGCCGCCCTTTTGAAACCACATGCCGTTGGTGTCCAGATCATTCAATTTAGACCGAAAGAAGTTGGTAATCATCGACCTTTAGTGTTCACTGTTGGCAGTGACGTCGTTATTGAAGAAATATGGACCGATGACACTGTCAGCCCAAAATCCACACCAAACAGTGACTTTTTCGAGATGTATTGGCCGCTCTTGGATCTCATGTGAATTGGTATCGTGCCAAATTCAACAATTTTCATTGTTCAAGTACCTATTTATCCAGAAGTTGGCCTAATCGCTGAAACTGATTTTACAATGAAAATTAGGGTCAGTTGTCAACTGCTCCAGAGCCCATTCAGCGAATACACATCGTTGTATATGGTCGTTTACCTTCAGTTCCTGGGTTAGGCCAAGGCATGACGCAAAATTCGCCAAATTTTCTGAGAAAGGGCGAGTTCTTGTAAGCGACGCGAAATGCGCTGCCTCGGATTCACCTGCATTCTCTCACAGATAGCGGCTATGTTTTCGGGTGTTGGTCGATCGTTTACTGAACTGGACTCAAATTCATTATGAGGACCGTAAAATAGGCGAAGCGCGCGGTACGTTTCTCGAACAGAACCCCCATTTTGATGAAATAATTTCATTATTTGCACGTGTTGTTGAATTCTATATCCGTCCATGGTAATTTAGCAAAACAGACTAAACAACTGACAACTAATTTGACAGATGTAGCTTCAACAATACAGCCGTTATCAATTGTTATGATTCGGAAGTCCCTGTGGACAGGGCCGTAGCGAGAAGAAACCCCAGGGGAGGGAAAGGAATATAAATTTTTTCAAAATCATCGGCAAATTCACCAACTTTCGAAAACATAAAAGCAGAGGGATTAGTTACTACTATAATATATTAATTTTCCTACTTAGCTATCCAAAGATTGGCCTGTTAGGGTACGCACAAACAAAAATAAATGTTGGTGATTATAAAAATAATAATGGGAATTATTCTACTTGGGTAGACCAAGGTGCTTGGTCTTCCACCATATCCACCATGTATAGGAATATTCAATACAAATGAAAGGAAACAACACTTAAATAATATTATGCTCATTGTTTTTTACTATTATTTTTTCTATCTTCGCGGCCTGAAATTTCCCAACTTTTCCAAGTTGAAAAAACAGCGAAAGTTGGGAATTTCGTAAGACTATCACTTAAAAATTTGTGGACTGTTCAGGACTGTTCTCTTCCTTGGGAGAAACTAAACTTTTTTGAAGTTTTCAAACAACTCATAATTTCAAAGTCTGGGATCTCCAAGTTATGCATGTTGGGAAATCCCGACCTTCTCCTGCTTCTTTCCTTTATCTTATTACCTCTCCCTTTCTTCTGACTCATTTTCATTTTTTTTATTTTTATTAATTTTTTTACTATTATTTTTTCAATCTTCTCGGCCCAAAAGTTCCCAACTTTTTCACAAGTCGAAAAATCAGGGGGGGAGGGTTCCCCCACGTCCTCCCATGGCGACGGCCCTGCCTGTGGAAGCCCCTATATAATCGGTAGTCAATAACATATAAATTTTTAGAATGTATATATACACACATCGGAAAAGTCTAGGGAAATTTTTATAACATACTAAATATCATAAAAATAAATGCATGAGGTCGTTTAATTTCGATTAAATTGATACACTCGACCACCCTGTAGATTTCTATGGGTTGAACAAAGCCTGCAAAAACGGTAACTAATCTTTTATCAAGTTTTTTACAAACTGTAGGTTTTCGGCTAAAATGAATAATCTGAAAGTGTCGATTTTGTACATTCTATGCAGTTCTTGCTCAGCAATTAAACTGGAAATATTGTGCTTTAACATGGAACACCATCACTTAACATTGGCTGAGATGAATAGAGCTGTAGGGCTTCTTCAAGGTGGCATGCGACAAAATGATGTAGCTCTTCGTTTGGGGGTCTCCCAAAGTGTTATCAGTCGATTGTGGCGGCGTTTCCGTGAAACTGGCAGTCCAGCCGAACAACATCCAGGGCGAGGACGCGCTACAACTGCAGTTCAA
>WOGP01010725.1:0-10210 GCA_015342065.1 Leptinotarsa undecemlineata
CAAAAACTAACCGGCGGCTATTGTTATAGCGTCGAGCATTCCTCAGTGAATCCGAGGATTATTATTTCGCGGTCGTATTGTTCTGCGGTGAACCTGCTGTAAGAGAATTTATCTGATTAATATGCTTACCTGGGTCGCCTGACGGCGACTCGTGGAGGTGGTCTCTGTGCTCCTTGCTTGGTTATCGTCACGCCTTTATATGATGTGCGCTGCCTTGCCCCCTCCCCCAGTTATTATGAGATATAAAGGGGACATCAAGATATAAAGGGGACATGATTATTTTCACTCCGTTATTCCCAAACTAATATGTCCTTGTTCCCTAATTAGTTTATTCATATTTGCTTGTTGCATCTTTGACCATGGGTTCCACTAGTTAGTTTTTAGAACGCCAACAATCTGCCTTCATCAATGAATGTGAAAAATTGAAACTCCTTTAAGAACTTCTAATTATTTTCTACCGGATTTATACCGCGGGGACATCTGAAAAGGTTCTTCTTCAAAATTTTAGTGGTTTGGAAATCAACACGACACTCTGGTTATGTAATGTTACTGGAAAACACTCTAAATCGATTATGGTACAGAGCTTTCAATATGCCGTCGAACTGTCGGTGCATCAATTCATCTGCAGGAGTGCATAGTAGTGCAACATAATGCAATTCCGAGCATGGCTAAACATAACAATGAACACGAGAGGCCGAATCACCACCGCATTGTCGTTAAACGTAATGAACACTCTCGGATGCATGTGTATGTTTATTCCGGGTGTCTCACAGGCTGTATAGTCCAGGAAAAGGCATGATGAAGTGATTTGAACTTGTCAAAATCAAATATCGCAGCAGAAACGACAGTTTCAATCTTTAGTAACACCAACAGTTGGATTGAACTTGAAAGGTTCCATGTGATCTTTTCTGAAAATATTTTCCCCAGCTTGGCAAATTTCGATAATTCAGTAATCTGTTGGGTAGGTTGGAAATGAATGATGAGACACTCAATTTTTGGGAAGTTTCTGAACTGTGTTCAATTTTAGCATTCGTTTCGGTTGATATCCGAATCATGATTTCACAAAGCTCTTAAGTTTTATAGTTTATGGTGAAGCTCACTTCAACGTTAACATAATTTTCTATGCACTTCTTCATTTCATTCTAGCAATCTTCTTCTTGAACACTGCACTGAGAACTTAATTTCTACAACTATGTTTATTTGCTGTTTTCTAGGTACAAGGTCAAATAACCTTCACGAGTACACCCCATACCTGCTAAGAAAGTTATGTGTCAGTGAAATCAGTTGAGAGTGACAAATTTTCAAAACCTGAAGGTCATCTTATGGGAATTCATATTTTCCAGCATATGTGCCATTGAAGTTCGTCAAGAACTGAAAATTCTCAAATGAATTAAAAATATAGATGCTGAATTGAAAGAGCAAATTCTGGTTGAATATGGTACATCATACCTTACATCACGGAACCTATCCCCGACGAAAAATTGAAGAAACTGAATAGAAATCATTTCAGTCCACCAGTTTTGTGTTCGATGATGGTGAATTGAGAAATTTTCTCAGAGCACTATTAGAAAAACTAATAACAAAACAATATTGGCCAATATTTCTTACATTGATATTGGCGTTGGACTACTAGTTGAGCAAATGCAACTGGACAGCAAATCTGTTCGTGCTGACAATGATGGATCTAAAATCACGAAGTCTGGTGAAACTAGCTCTAACGAAAAACCAAAGAATCGTGCTAGAATTCATTTAAGTTCAATTTTACCACCAATCGATTTTACCAACAATATCCGTAAAACAGTGCAGGAAAACTGATAACAAAACAGTGGTGGTCAATTTTTCTCATATTGATATCGTCGTTGGACTATTAGTTGATAATTGAGCAAATGAAATTGGACCACAAATCTGTTCATGCTGACAATAATGAATCTAAAATCACGAGTTTGGTGAACCTAGCTCTAACGAAAAACCAAAGAATCGTGCTAGAACTTAGTTCAGTCCACTAATTTTGGGTTCGATTTGTGGTAAATTGAACAATATTCAAAGAACAGTGCAGGAAAACAATAGTGGTCAATATTATTTCTCATACTGATATTGCCGTTGGACTACTAGCTGAGCAAATGCAACTGGATAACAAATCTGTTCATGCCGACAATGATGAATCTAAAATCACGAAGTCTGGTAGAACTAGCTTTGACGAAAAACCAAAGAATCGTGCTTAAATTTAGTTCAGTCCAGTAATTTTGAGTTCGATTGGTGATAAATTGAATAATATTCATAGAGCAGTGAAGAAAAACTAATAATAAAACAAAACCATAGTGGTAAATTTTTCTCATATTGATATTGTCGTTGAACTACTAGCTGAGCAAATGCAACTGGATAACAAATCTATTCATGCTGACAATAATGAATCTAAAATCACGTAGTCTGGTGAATCTAGCTCTAACGAAAAACCAAAGAATCGTGCTATAATTCAGTTCAGTCCACTAATTTTGAGTTCGATTGATGGTAAATTGAACAACATCCGAAGAACAGTGTAGGAAATCAATAGTGGTAAATATTTCTCATATTGATATTGTCGTTGGACTACTAGTTGAGAATATGGGATATCTCTGGTGCAATAATAGGATATAAAAGTTGCTCTTGATTTTCTAATTGTAATTTTAGTCTAGTTGACAAGCATAATTTCATAAAATTTGAGTTCGCCTTCACCGAAAATTATGATTCGTAATTTCACCCAGATTTGAACCAAGTTGTACAATCAGTTCAAAAAGTATAATTAATTCAGTCTGAAAAACTGAAGAGAGGTTGGTTATTTGCGAATATATAGCCATTCTTACAAGAAACGGCTCCAAATATCCCGATTCTTTTGTTTCCTCATTGATATTAATTATATATTATATTATATTATATATTAATAATATAATATTGGTTAAGAAATTATTGATTTTTTCTGACATTCTATTATTCCGACATATTGATCACATTTCCCTGTACTATTGCGACAAATTAATCGCATTTCCCTGTAGTTTTGACGGGCAAACACCGGTCGGGTTTGAACTACCATAATTTTGTTGTTGTTACGTGCAGTATGCCCCCCATTTCGAAATAAATAATGCATGTTATTTGTAGTCTTCACTTAGCCGAAAGAAATATGTATCACTCAATCTGAAGACTTCCTTATATTTATCAGTGAACGATGGAGCAAGTAAAATAATTCTGGTATAAAGACTGCAATACAAATGGAAATCAGTTTTTTGCGAATCGCAAACTGTATCTATGTGAGTTGATATATACATGAAAAAATAAGAAAAAAATTGAGATTATTCTTTTTCATTGTTTTTCTGCTTGCGAATTGTTCACCGCATGTTCACCCTCAATCAACCTAAGATGATCTGGTAGAGTATTATATCGTTTGAAGAACGCATTGTCCGGTATACTTGTTTATATTTTTTGTAAATTGCTTGAGATTGCCTTTGACAAAATTAAGCAACCTAAATATATATGAAGAAGGTTTTTTAAGGGACGTCTGCAAGGCTCCAAAAAACGAGTTCGCAACATAAACTTCACACTGCGTTTTTATGCCAGAAAAACTTCATTTGCAAGGGAATCCTCCCCAAAATATCAAGCCATAACATAAGGTTGATTGTATTTGGGTGAAGTAGAAAACTCTGAATACTCTATAGACAACTGAATCATTCAATTATCTCAATACATAGCACTTTAGCACTTTCTATTTAATTTTTTAATTGTACCAGTTATATAACATTCAAAAGATCAATTTGCATGAGCATACAAGAACATACATTGCTTTGCTGACGACAGCACACTTTTCTCGTCTCCTGAATCTCTCCGAACTGGATATAATAATGCCAAGACAGACAATTCTGCTTTCTGCTTCGATAAGTTTGTTGGGGGTTAAAAAGGACACCAATATGTCTTGGCACAATCATGTCACTGGAATTGCAAAGGCTGCTTCTCAAAATGCTTCTCAAAAGCTTGGACCACTGTTCCGAACCAAAAAACTGTACACGCCTTAGCAACTTTTGATGCTTTATAAAGCTCAGGTCAGACCTTTGGAGTAGTGTTCTCATGTATGGAGCGATTCAAATCCAATGTTAATCGGTACTTTCGCACAGGTACCGCTCTTACAGCGCCTTAAGGATTTTCCTGTAGCCCTAGTGTTTTGTCGTCTTTGAAAGCTCTGCACAGTATAGCAGAGCTTCCAAGATTTTATGCTGATACTACACATATGTGAATTGAAAAACAACTAGTCTTGTCAGATTTTCAGTCAGATCATTCACATAAAATATAAACAACAGTGGTCTAAGAATAGATCCCTGATGTACACCCAGGTTGATATTTTTGGTATACGAGTAGAACTCCTCGATATGATCATATATTTCAATTGACCAATATAACCTCTTTCAATTAAGTATACCACTGGTGAATAGCATTTTTTGTTGATTTACTCGGTAGAAATCTTTCTAGAATCTTCGAGAAGAGTGGCATCAAACAGTGAGATCTGCCTGTAGTTGACAAACACATATTTGGTCCCTTTTGGACAGACTGGTACCGTTTTTGCGTGCTCTAGTTTTTCTGGAAATATTCCTGATTCAAAACAGATTCTAGTGGTTTAGATATAACATGCGAGAAAGGTTCGATAGCAATACTTGGTATTTTACCAACTTCCACTTCTTTACCACCAGTCGGTCTTGAGAAAAAAAAATCCCACATTTTTCTTCGAACTGATCTCTTTATTGGTCCAGTTACGACTGGTTTGTAGCATTGCCTACATACAAGATCTTCTTTGTGCCTTGTAATTATTTTATGAAGCAGTTGTTTGGTTCTTTTCTCAAACGGTTCCTGTATGAACGTGTTCTTGGTTTGTCATGTTTATTTTATCTGTATTATTTGTTGCTTATTTACCCGTTTCCTAATCTGGTACCGGACCAATATATGTAGTTGATGATCCATGCAAGTCAGTCATACTTCTCTTCCACCATACAATAAGAAACGAATCAAATATCGAGATTTAACGTGTTCAGAAAACACTTCATTGTGAGATTTTCACTAAACAGTGTTACAAAGACACATTCGAAGAAGCCATTGTATGGCGAAACACGTGTAATACTGTTTAATGACAATATGAACCTCAAAACGATGAGCAGCCACAATCCGCCGCGTGTTTCTGATATGTACCGCTTTTGGTAGAATCATATGTGCCAAATCACTTGAACATTTCCCGTGAAAGTATCTATAGAAGAGAGATAAATCTCCACTCTTTCTTCGATGTTCCTGGCACGTTGCACGTGATGTTCGCGTTGCCAATCAGGAGAATGGCTCTCCCCTGGGTGGAATCCAGCATCATCAGGGTATGTTTGGGGGCGCAGCTAGATACATGAAAACAATACTCCAAAGACGGTCTGATCTGAACTTTGTAAAGCATCAAAAGTTGCTCAGTTGTGTAACGTTTTCTGGTGCGGAACAGTGTTCCGCACCAGAGAGCTTTTGAGAAGCAGCCTTTGCAATTCCAGCGACATGATTGTGCCAAGATATATTGGTGTCCATTTTAACCTCCAACAAACTTATCGAAGCAGAAAGCGGAATTGTCTGACCTGACATTATTATATCCGTTTAGGAGACATTTATCTTCTTGAAGAAAACCGATGCCTGAGTTTTGGTCGCATTGAATTGAACCTGATTACTTTCACCCCAATTCGAAATCACTTCTAGATCCTCATTAAGATATGCAACATCCTGCTCCCGGTGAAGATGTCCAGAACACATTCTCAAAATGTTTTTTCTAATTATGGTAGATCTTGGTGAAATAGACTTCCGTTTGAATGTAACTAATCCTTTCCATATAAATGTGAAATGCTTCAATTTTTTTGAACATCACTGATTGATTTTCGGACCAGATGATCACTTTACGAAAGGAGATTTCGTTATTGGAAGTGTTGCCTCTTGTAAGAGATAAATTTTTGAAGGTGTCTCCTTCTCCAATGTTTTACACTCAATAGTTTCTGACGTCAAATAAAACCCTCGTAAAAACAATACAAGCAAAAATTCTGAAAACCCGCGTGATTTACGGCCAAAATAAAAAAAACGATACCGTGCCTTGTAGGTCGTTATTCAGCGCCCTTCTAATTTGAAGTACTTTTATTTGTTGGACTAAAAGGAAGGTATGATGGAGTGGAGTAATTAGCGCAGCCGAAATGAGTTCAGTGGTAAGTGAAAGGGAATTACCACCTGTGCACGAACAAGGCAAAGTTATTATTATTGTATCAACTGTCAGCTTTTTCATCATAGCTCATTTTACCTTAAAGTAATAATGATCGAATGGAATGGGGATCGTTATATTGTCACGAAATATATAATTTTAGCAGCAGTTGTAATACGGAATAGATTCTGAAATTAAAAAAAATATATATTCTGAGGTTTGCTGAATTTTTCCAGCATTCAATTTTTTTATCAATATATAAACTTTCAAAGAAAGTAAGAAAAAATTAATGAATAGCGCCGAGAAAATACTAATGATAACTCTTCTTTTATCTTAGATAAATAAAGCAGAAACAAAAAATTACGAGACTAATGGCGAAATCTAGCTGTAGCTTTTCTATTTAACCTTCAGAGGGCTCAAATCCATTTTTTTTTTCAACTGATGACACGAGTAAATTATGGCTGCCTGCAACATTATCAAATTGAATTCATAAATGATATAAAAAAGGTACATAAAATCGAAATAGTAATTAAAGCACATAAATATGAGTTTGGCCTGTTCGGTTTAATGTTTTGAATAGTAATTTGCGTAACATCTCCCAAAAATACCCTGAAAATACTGTTTTTTTGTCTACTCCGTTGTCCAAACATTTCAATTCTTATTTGTATTGAAGTTGAAAATCGAACAGATGATAGGTACTAACAGAAATAGTATATTCCTTATTTATATTAATATTTATATGAAAATTCGAGCAATTGCTGATATTGAAAAGAGTCAATTTGTTTGAAATGCCTGTTATGTTCAAACATCTTTTTTCGAAGTCAGAACAAGAACATAAAGTTTCCATTTCACATTGATTGTTTTCGTCTATAAGTTTTGAATAGTCTTGGCAATTTCAATTTTGAATGGTCTTGGAAATGTTATTTTGTTTGTGAGTGAATTTTCAATATATCAATATCAGCGATATTGGTAAACTTCCAGTCATTGTTTCTCTTGTCTGTGATGTTTTCATCATCATCATCAGTCACAATAAACCGTTGCGGGTTGCGGTGGAGTGTCCAATAGACTCTCTGACTTAGTTTTTCACAACAGCAGTTTTTCTCGCCCAATTATATCAAAAGTTCTCTCAATATTTGTTATATAACCTGGTATTTTCGCAAGCAACATGTTTTCCTTGTCGTGTATTAGATCTACTGATTTTTTTTTTAGTTCTTCTCGTCTATACGCACCGGATAATCGAATAATTGTTGCTGTCTGAAAATAAGGCAAATTAAATTGATACTTTTATATTCTACAATCATATTATTTTGTCAAAATAACCTTTAGCATTGGATACGTTTCATTATTTTCTCCCCCAAAGAAATTGTTGATCTGCTCCCTGTTGAAGACTTTTGATTATTTTCACTGTGATACCAACATTGTTCCTTTTAAAAAAATCGATAACCTTTCCTCACTAAAATGGTACTTTCCAAAACTGTTAACGAAGTCAATTCGAATGGCATTAAAACTAAATAGTTACCGAACGTCGGCAGTTTCTTTGTGTAGCATGGACGGCGAGGAAATTCATACGAGGTCTAATAATTATTTTTATTTAGGAGGTTTTATATGGTATTAACTAGTGAATTTATCAGACTATACATATACATGCCCTACAAGGTAGCCAACAACAGTTTTGTGTTTCTTCATATCCAACCATTTCGAAAACAAGTGTGCTGTAGCAGCAGATGCATTAGGAATTCCGAAAGTCACATTTTCAAATTCAGCTGTCGGTTGTCATTTCGCTACTATGGTAATTGTCAAATGCATTTATTAAAGCCATACCTACCAAGGTTTCCATATTTTCAAAGCCAACAATGATTTGACTTCTTCCGGCTTCGTCTAGGAAGTACATGTTTCCCGAAAAATATATTTTGAACTCTGGTTACAGTCTATACGAAGTCAATACAAACAGCTAAATGAAAGATTAATGTACCGGGTCTGATAAATTTACTTGTTAATACCATATAAAAGCTCCCACATAAACATAATGACGTCATATGAATTTGTTACGCCGCTCATGCTATACAAAGAAACTGCCGACGTTCGGTAACTATTTAGTTATGCCATTCAAATAGACTTCGTATATAGTATACATATTGTGAATGTATCATAGAAGTATAACTGTTTCTAACATTCCTTGATTCTTTTTTCGTAAACTATACCTCAAGATTTGATCTTCACAAACTTTATTTGAAAAATATATCACGATATGTTTCGCTAACACAGTAGCGTTTTCAACAGTGATTTGAATACTACAAGTTGCTTCTCACGCTAATATGTATATACCACAGGTAACTACAATTGGGACTATCTCCATCAAAATTCCTAAACCTTTACAATTTCCATATACCTGAGGTACATATTCAATTATGATTATCTGTAGTATATTACCTCACTTCTACATCAATAATAATACGTTCTCGGTTTTTTCAGAAAACATGTTCAATAATAGTGATCTATTCGAATCCAGTTTGTCATTCATTAGAATGTTTGAATTTTTAAGTTTATTGATTTCCATTGCTTCAAGTGATTCAGTTTCAAACCTTCGTTTCCTATGTGTCAAATTTCGAAATCTTCGTTAAAGGTATGATTTCATTCTAAAAGATAATTTGAATATGTTGAACTTAATTTCTTATTTACATAGTTCATATGATGTTGCTGGATTCGATTCCTAAATGTTCTGCCAGTTTGACCAATATATACCTCAGGACACGTTCCACACTTTATTTTATATACCCCTAATTTCTTGAATTTGGATGTTTTGTCTTCATTATTTTTAACTTTCCCAACGTATTACTTATTCTAGACTACTTCTATCTTGACTACTATATTTTTCAAATAAAGTTTGTGGTGATCAAATCGTGAGGTATAGTTTATGAAAATACTATGCATATTCATCAAGTAACGACCGAATCAATCAGAAAATTCCTTGAAATAATCTAAGATAGAAGTTTGAACCATGATATCACACCAGAATTTTTTGAAAATTTTCTTAATGAAGGTACTGAAGTTGTCCTCTGATTTCCATGTTGACTTTCATGAGACATGAGTTCATATTTTTTATGTCACAAATGAATGTACAACTATTTTGAACCTTCTGTACTTGTATTGAACATTCAATTTAGAACCCGTTTTAAGGCTTTATTGCATGGAAACGGAAATAATATCAGATTAATGAGTCTTGGAGATAGTGGAACCTGTATTTCATTACTTGGGAAATTCAGAAGTCTCGTCATTCTACTTTATTGTCGAAATAAAGCAATGCCGAATAATATCTCTCTACGACTTTCATTTCATCTATGTCGTAAATCAACAAACTTGCAGTTCATTCTCCCATCGGGATTTTCACCGAGCACTATATCTGACGTCGTATACTTCATTTTTCAGTCTATGACAGACCTTTATCCATCCATTCGTAGTCTGCAGTAAATGCTTCGATCGATATATCTTAATTTTTTTATCAGCAAAGCATTTTATGTCACGTGTTAGCTTTGTAAATATTTAATATGAAAATACCTTGTAATGTGCACACAGTTTACGACAGCTCTATCACTGGAAATGACGAGGTAAACAATAAATTTATCTTTTATCTGACGGTAACTTGGGATGACGATGTTCTCAAAACAAGATTTCAAGGGTAAAATAATTGGTTTGTCGTCGTATATTATATAAACAAAAAAAGTAGTTTGATCATTACAAATTCAATTTGTAGAAGAATCTACTTGTTTACTGCTAATCTTTTGAACTTTAATAGGACTATCCTCAGAACTTCACAATGAGGAAGTCATGGAAAATTGGACAATAGGAAGCGATTACTGCGAGACCCTATACAAACGATTTATAGCATCAGCATCAGAGGTATAGATAGATAGATTTATTCTCAATTGATACACAAAAGTGCTTACAGTCGTCAGTTACATAAATGAATGTCATCAGATTATAAACCAA
>WOGP01010726.1:0-10210 GCA_015342065.1 Leptinotarsa undecemlineata
TGGAGCTGTGAGTGACGAACATGGAGAAAGATTCCATCAAGACATTGCCTTAATGGAACAGAGATATCAGGGCCGTTGGAATGAAGCAATGCTTGCAGACTACTGCTGGTCTGTGTGTAGGGATGCTCCAGAAGTGTTTTATAAAAGACAAGCTAAACGACAGCGATCTTACAATGAATCGGATGGACTTAATTGAAATTTGGTGGTACAAACTTCTTTTATTTGTCAAAACACTAAGAATAATGTTTTTTTATTAATTTTGTACTTAAAATATTCTAAAAGAAACATAACAATATTGTTTTATGTACTTTCACTTTTCACGTATAGTATAACTACTCTTTAAGATCAAGTACTGTGTATCTCAAAAACCAGAGCTAATAAAAATTTTTCATTGTCATTTTCGTTTTTATCACCCCAAAATTAGTAAAAATTGACTAATTTAGTGTAGGAAACATTCAAAAAATATTTTTTTGTTGTGTTGTGTTATTGGTAAGTGAAAGATTTTTGATCAAATTGGATAGATACTTCACCACTACCAATCGATAACAAATTTGAGTTAGAAAGTGAGTTGTTATTGTGAATTACCAAATCGAATAGACCAATAAATGGCGGCCAAGTTCCCAATTTTCCGTCAAATATAGGTACATTAAATTTTGCTGATTACACGTTTGCTGCTTTTGGAGAGGATTTTGTGTTGAAAAATTGACAGTGAGGTTAGTGTAGATACACTTCATGCGAAAATACTCTTCATCAACAATTTGATGAATAACCTTTTCTGCCTCTAGTTCGGGATCATTCTGCGTAGCTAGATGTTGTATGATTGCGAAATTTTGAGCATTCAACTCCTCATATGTATTGAATATAGAATGAAATGAGGCATCATCTACTGCCGTGAGAGCAATTTTAAGGACTTCGGAAATTCTTTCAGATGCGACATTTCTATAAACCCGATTTATTTCAAACAAATTAGCGCAGCTGCTGCCTGAATCAGAAAATGAACTAAAACGGATTCAACTCGAATTTTTTTTCAAATTAAAGTTTCATATACAGATAGATACCTGAGTAGTGAAGATTCGTCTATAAAAACTGTACAAAAAAATGTGAGAAAAAGGGATTCAGTGATCGGTGATAAGCAGAGAGACTTTCATTCACCGATTCAAGATTCATTCAATACAAATGAATTCTAATGAAATTAAATACGATACGTTCGAGAAAAACAATTATTACCGAGTTAATCCCGCTCCACATTGACCAAAAATGTTCGTTAAACCCTTAAAGTATTGTAATTGATATGATAACCCAATCAAACGAAGGTAAATCGAAGCTACCTTGATAATTTTTCTTCATTCCCTTTCTTCGTAGGTTTTTATTTTCTGGCCGATTTTCAATTTCCGGGGGAAGTGGACTGTAATTTTGTTGGGATAGCGATAGGATGCTATCGAGAGTAGTAAGAAGCACTAAACCTCGTGTTGGGATACGTGGTAGCACTATAGACAATATACGTATCTGTACTTGATAATAATTTTAAGGAAAAATATTCACTATAAATAGAGATTGACACCAAGTGTCGAAATATCCTTTAAAAAGGAAATTAAACTGGAGTTTCTTTTTTATTTGGTTATGGGTGTATGGTATAAGAGCCATTGCTCCAAATAAAGAAGAAACCCGTTCTTTTGGAACTAGTATGTGGGTGAACACTGATGTTCTGATGGTTTGATAGATAAATAGGAATATAGTTGTATAATCTGGTGTTACACCACCACGTAAAGTGCATAGGTTATTTTTAATTGTTTCCTTAACTAATTCGGGCCAAAATATATGAATAACCTGTTAATTCCACCAAGAGATTTCTTCAGAAATGTTGCTTTGATTATTATTATACCGTTATTTTTATAATTCAATCGCGATGCTGTCTTTCAACTGAATCTCTCCGATACTCATTCCATCCTTCTTTGCATCGATCACTTCACACACGTCTCTTTCCCACTCACTATCGTAGCGATGTCCCCTAAGGAATCGGCCACAATCCCCGTATAGCTGATCTACTACTTTGTATAATCCGAGCCCCAAATATTATGTTTACATAACCGTATCTTGTATCTTCACGTTTGAAAATTCAGTATTCTTTAATATTACAATATATGTATCTCGTAATGATCATTTCGACAAAAAACATATTCATCAATGTTTATTCAAACCGAAATAGGTTTCAATAGAAATCATTCAATATAATTTAAATATTATATAATTGAATTGAAATCAAATTCTACAAAAAAATCAAATGACTCATTACTATGAAATAACTATTCTTTAAGACTATTAATATTTTAGTATGTTTGAATTATCTTCAATAACGTCACGATATCCCCTTATTTTCCTCAGATCTATCTCACATCTTGTTCTACATTAGAACCTAAGCGCCTTAGCTAATCAAGAAGACATCTCTCACATAGTACTAGGTCACTTTAGGAACATATCTAGATAGGAAATTCTTATTCTATAGGAAATAATTCTGGCTTATAGTAATGGCATTGATACAATTCGAAAACTATAATATGAATATGTTACCTTAACTACTCGAAATGGAAGTATCAAAGATGCTAAAAACGTCAGCTTCACACGATTTGTAACTAAGTTCGTGGCTTCTTTGGCCATAGCGTAAAATTCATTATCAGGATATTTTAAAGAGTCTACCGTCACTCCGAAAGCAGTTGAGGCAATGACGTCGTTCGTGTAGCGGGTCATGATGTCTATTACAGTAATATCTATCACATTTCCTCTTTCCCTCAAAGTTTTAACAAAGTTTTCTGCACAATCTGACATTAATTCGAAGAGAAATCTCATTTTGCTAAGAGTAAATGAGGGACTCACTGCTGGACGCATGTGTTTCCATTTGTCATCTGAAATAATAAAATTAATATTAGTTTCGATACAATTAAGCAATCAATCTACTGAATTGGAAAACTGTCTAATTCTGAATGTTAATTACATGTTCAATGATGAATGAAATATTAGAAATATTCTGATAAATGAGAAACTTTCGAAAGAGAAAAAAATCATGGTATCCATTGGAATATGCCTGCTATATTTGAGGCAATTTAAACAAATCAAAATATAAGAAAATTAATTTTGAAATATTCATTTCTTTCAACGTACCTACACAGCAGGTTATGGTGAATGGCTTCCAGAAAACAACTACCGGCAAGTATCACATTACAGAGATTAGTCATACAAATGTTTCTCCTTCATACAGCAGCAGGACCATATGAAAATCAATCGAGTAGGTCATTGGCAAACCGATTTCAAGGTATTACTTCTCATCAGTTCACCAAACAGCAGTGTGCCTGGGACTCGATTGAGTACATGTACAGTGAAACGTACTCGCACGTCTAACATAAAGATTGTTAACTAGTAACAGCTCTATCTCAGAAAAGCGGTAAAGAAACATCCCATGCACCAATACTCTGACAGAAATTAAAATGAATCTGAACACTGTATCGAGGAGAGATTCATAAGTATAGGAATATAAATATTTTGAAATCAAGCGTCGAAACATTCATCTCTACTAACGTAGAGCAACAGTAGCAATTTTTTTAGACTACAAATTCTACAAAATAAAGCAATGAGTATTATTCTTGGTTACAACAGACACACGAATATAAAATCGACGTTAGCTGTCCTCAACTGACTTAATGAAACAAAGTAATTATATTCGAACGATGATTTTCATTTTCAAAATGATAAATAATTTACTGCCCAATTATTTAGTGTCAATTGATTGCTGTGAACAATAGACATGATGGAGCAACACGAACGGCAAGCAATATTAATTTTTATGTAAAACCAATCCCTTAATCTAGTTCGATGAAATCTGTCTTTTTTAAAGGTACTGTTGAAATTAGAGAATATTCATCCATAAAATTATTTGAAACAGACGGTAAAATAGAAGGTTCCTGTTGTGGATTTCTTGATAAATTATTTTATTTATATTATTTTATTTATATTATTTTATTTATATATAGATCTGTGTAAAATTTTAGCATGTTTCATCCTATTTTTTCTTTTTATATTTTGACATTGTAATATGATTATTCGATGATAAATAAAACATTCATTCATTCAAAGCAATCGAGTGGATCAACTACAGACCGGTTTCAAAGTATTACCTTTCATCATTGCAGGAAATATCCGATCCAAACAGCAGCGTGCCTCGATTTCAATAACATAACCTGCTGTGTAGGTACGTTGGGAGAAATGAATGTTTCAAAATCTTATTTCGAAATATTCATTTTCTTATACATATGCATTTCTCCTTGATACAACCTTCTGATTTATTTTGATTTCTGTCAGAATATAAGTACATAGGATATTTCTTTCCTGGCTTGGGCCTTTGTTCACGAGATGGAGCTGTAACTAGTTAATAATATTTATCATGTATGAAACGAAAGTTTCATATGTTCATTAGTTGCCTTCTAAAGAAAGTTGCAGTGAAAGAGAAAAAACCAATTTCGTTCGGTTGTTTATGTCGAAACTTGTCTTTGTAACGGACCGCCTTCGTGAGGTTCATATATGTTTGATATTTGTAGGTAGAGTCTTCTGTCTATCGCATAGGGAAGATGTCATCGCCTTCACTTTCCCAAAATGCTTTGTTTCAATCAATTCATCTATTGGTAAACCAATGATAACCACTATTGAATGAAGTCCTTGTTTACTTTGGTTGTCCACATATGTGTGAGAAAGACACTAATATCCAATTTCGAAATGCACTAGTAATTGTTACCTGATGATATATTCTGATTCGGATTCTCTTTTAATAAAAGATATCTCTTTTGAAAATTTATGAAAAGGAGCATATGTATAAGCAAACTCTACAGAGGTAATACAATTTATTTAATACGATGATGATAATTAAATTCCTCACATGGACTGAAACATTCTAATTATGTGTAGTTAGAAATTATTTATTTAATTTATTTAATACGTTGATAATAATGAAATTCTTCACATGGACTGAAACATTGTAATTATATGTAGTGAAAATACGTTCTTTGCTCTTTGAAAACTTGAATGACGCTTATGCCAGATAGAAGTTGAGATTAGGTAGAAGGGACAATATGTGTCTGGTGAGAAACCAATGATTTTCATTGAAAAAACTTCTCCCTCATCTCATCAAAATCCACTTGTTTCAGATAATTCGTTCACTTCTAATAGGTTGGAATCATTTATTTGAGGATAATTATCAATATCTGTAGCTAATCAACTCAGGAACACCAACCCCAGTGCAGTTAGAATTTTTCTGTAGGGGGCTTTGTCAGCTGGACTTATCTTCGAAAAAACTAATGAGGACTGACTACTTCCTGGCCGGAGAGGTCCCTTTTTCTCTGCTCTGGATCGATTATTTCAAGGCATTCGAATAATTTTGCATGAATTCATGTTGCATTGATCAACTGATATTGACCTGAGTTTGAATGGAGCAAGTAGCTGTCTGAAATAGTATGTTTCAGAATGATTTTCTCAGACCCCTTTTGTGCATCTTATTAAAACTATTATTCATATTATTATAACTTATTCATAGATACATATTCAGCACTTTCAAGGATCGGAGATATAGGAGATGAGGAACACTAGATAACTGTAGTAAAGAACTATCTCCGCAGTAACTTTGAAAAACTTAGTCATCCTAACTGTTGAGGTTTTACATTTTCCCAAGAGTAAAGTGGATTCTTGAGGAACTGCATTAATTAGATGTGGCAGAATGGGAAAATGATGTACCTCGTTAGGGAGTTTACATCCCCAATCGTATGTGATTGAGTTCACAACAGAATGGAACTGGGCAGAGCCTATTAGGTTGATTGGCCAGAAATTTTTTCTGAGGTAGAAATAACAATATTACTATTTTTCATTTTGCTTTTGTAGTTTCTAATTTCATGAATTTTCTGAAGAAAAATGAATTACCTTTTAGAGCGAACAAATTTTTTCCCCAAAGAGGATCAATTTCTTCAGGAATTGAATTTCTGTGATTCACAAAATATTCGAAATCCTTAACTGCGATTTGTTTCAACAAACTTGGGTCTCTTATAATCAGTGTAGGCTTGGTGAATTGATAAATTCCGCAGTATCTGAAACAAACCATCTTAATAAGAATCAATGAATCAAATTTCATCATACAGGGCGGATTCAAAAAGTCCTCTTCTCAAAATGTAATGAAATATCAAGGTAGACTGAAACTTACGTGAAAAGGTCTTATTTGTCATTTTAAATACTCTTTAACAAAGAAAACAACAATCACTCGTTGTTCAGTTGACGAATAGTGATTAGTATGTTTTTCAACGAAAAAAGGATATAAAACTAGTTTACTTTTTGGCATAAGACTACCGTCAAACGGGGTGAAACCGGTCAAATTTGTCCTTTTTTGCATTTTTTCTGTTTTCTGACAAAAATGTAAATCTAAAATACCATATGTTAAAGCTTGAAGTTTCAAGCATTTATAACTGTCAACACTCTCGAAGTGATCACAGTAGTTTTTTTTTATATATATTTTTTCAAAGCTTGTTTGGTTTCATCCCGTACTAGGGGGTGAAACCGATCGCGCCTTTTATTTAACATTTTTTTTACTTTAGCAAGTTCGTAGGTGAAACCGATCATTTATTCCGTTAAAAAAACATTTTCATCATGAAATAAAAAAAAGTTGAAAAACCTCTGTTTATTATCTTAAAGATACATATCTATATTTTATCTTGAATGGTTTCTACTGTCTAATATTTTGAAAATGAATAGATTTACAATAAAAAACAAATGCACAAATATGAAACAATAACAATAAAGGTATATTGCTCTCTCCTTGAGGGCTTTCCAGAAATTTTTCTCATTATCTGGTCGGATATATGAAAAATGTTTCTTTATTTGTGATTTTTCTTCGTAAACAGTTGACAATAAAGTTATTGTCCGTCTCATTAATTTGCTGAATTTCAGCAACGAAAAATATGTCTTACTTGTTGGTGGAAAACTTAACTATTACAAAGTCTCCAAGGCCAAAACCTTGGCTTTCATTATTTACCCCCTTCTTTAAATCAAAATTGTTCTGGTCCTCATCAACGTCAGATAGATCTGATAAATATTGGGACATTCCAGGGGATTGGTCCTCAACCATCCTTTTCTCCTGATCTAGAGGTTGTTTCTCCATAAGAGTATTTATTGAGTCTCCAACCGAAAAACTTTTCCCAGCCTCTGCACTTAACCTTTGGCCTCGTTTTGGAGCGCTTTCTTTTCCTGTTCTCAATTCTCTCAAATGAGAAACAATTGTGTCACTCCATGTTTGCTCTACCTCATTATCATTCTCAGCATTTTCTGTCTTTTTTAAATGTCTTATTTTTTTCAGAGTTTGGTCTGAGTTGAAGAGGACTATCCCACATGCCTTGAAGCCTGCTTTTGTGTTTTCTCCACTTTTCAATTCGACTTTATCAATTGTCCAATCTTAAGTTTCCAATCTTCTAAGGTCCTTTTCCATGCATATTTGAGTGGGCGAAAATAAGCAATATCTAGAGGCTGTAGTAAGTCGCTTCAATTGGGAGAAAGCAGAACAAATTTGATATTATTATGCTGACTGTTAGATGGCTGTAGAGATTATCACCTAACATAACTGTATTTTCTTCCAGTGAGTTGAAATATGGACGCGCAATGGACATGAGACAGTCCTCAAATGTTTCGGCATCAAACCAGCCGCTTGTAGTTTTATTATACCGGGCGTTTGGAAAGCCGTCCTCCGTCTAGCCGTCATACATGTGATTGGCTTTGTATACAAAATAGGGCTGTAATAATTTTCCATCCCCTGCCACCGCGAACATTACTCTAGTGGTTGACTTAGTGGTCAAATCCACGTGTCTGCCCAAATGATTTGAACCAGTCGACTCCTGGAAAATTGTTCTCGAAACGTTTCTCGGTTTTCCCAGCCTCAGTTAAATATTGTTGTACCATGTACCTATCATCGTAGTTTTTTAATGGAAATCCCCAGTCAGCACACAGACGAAGAGCGTCTGCTAGCTTGCGTTCTTCGAAAGCGAGAGAGCAGTGTGGTCTCCAATTTTTCGTTCTGCAGGTGTACGGACGTTATCGTACACCGTGATAGATGGTACTCCAAAGTTTTCCGCTACCCTTCTTATACTTATTCCCCGTTTGACCGCCTTAACAGCCTTTTTCAAATAGACTGGGTTATATACTTGTTATTTCGTGGGGCTCAGTCGGATATACCACAAAGGATGAGACTGGAAGGGAGTGAGGGAGATTAGTATAAAAGACTTACTGAAAGTACTTCGATTTCCTACAAAACAAATTCACAAAAGCCGTGAATAACAAAAGAGAGTCGAATTTACACTAGTGATTTCACCCCACCATTTCCCAACTTTTTATAAAAATGTAAATAAAAAAAGGATAATGTTGATGAAAAACTCAAAACATTTTATTACCAAGCTAAGGTGTAAGGAATCATGCCGACAGCTGAATGGTGACCAACTCTTTCCTTGCTACTCGTGGGAACACTCATGGATACAATAAATGAAAAACAACCAATCCCGAGGCTGGAGAGAAATGCTCACCTCAATTTATGGCGGGGCTGGGGATGAACAGAAATTTTCAATCGAATCTACCGCTCAGAATGAGGCTGGACAAAGCAGATCACCACGTGACGCAACACAAAGGAGAAAGAGAGCCAAAGAGGCAGTAATGGCAGCAAATCTGAGTGCACCCTCTTTCTCTTCCACTCCATCTCCAACAACAATGGCACCTCTTGCGTCGGGCGCCAAAAGCTCCGCCTTGGAAAATGACAAGGAACCTGCTGCCATTGCAGAAAAGCGCCCTCACATAAGCATCTTCACGGAGGAAACCCCAAAAAGGGACAGTAATGTCACTGCACCTTCCAAAACCTTTGTGGAGGCCGCCTTGAGACACCTTCAGGTAGATGAGATTACCCGTACGGTAAGGTTACCGCAGAACAAGAGAGGCTCATCAAAAAACAACTGTTGAAGGAGCTGGACAAGATCATCTTCTCCGCCTCCAGTAACAACAGCAAACCGCCCACGTTCAAGTCGTGGACATACTCTGGTGAAATCATCAGAGTGGTCTGCGATGACGACGTGACGCTAGAGTGGCTGAAGGAAGCCACAATGAATATCAAGCCGTGGGAGAAGGCATCACTTGCGGTCGTCACTGTGGATAAGTTTCCAAAGCTTACCAATGCCTCACTCTGGATCCCGGAGGACGTCCACAAGACGGCATCTGCTGAAAAGGAGAGGGTAATAGGTCGGCTGAAGGCACAGAATCCTGACCTGACGGTAGCAAGATAGTGCACTTTCCATCATGAGGTTAAAATGAACCCACAAGAACACCTCTCCGTCTTCGTGATCGGAGACGATGATATGGCTGTCCTAAAGAAGAAGTCAATGAGGTTAAGCTACGCGATTACTTCACTGACTATTAGGGTAACAAATAAAGAAGTGGAGGGTACCTCTGAAGACCCTAGGTCCTTGGAATTCGAGCCACCTAAAGTGGAAATTGAGCCCAAGGCCACCATGGGTCCCGAAAAGAAAGTCGAAGGATCTCACCAGGTGACAGTCGATGACCTGACGGAGGAGGCACCCAAAAAACGCGAGGTCACCTCCCCCTTAGCGGGGGAGCAGATGGACCTCTAAAGGTAACTTTGAATCCAACAACTGTCTCATGGGCAAGTACGTTGAAAAGAAAAGTGAAAATAAAACAATGCAAGCTCCAACACAAAAAGGCGGCAACGGCAACACTATGTCGCCACCTTGATGTATTGGAGGAGGCAATAGCTTTGATTCAGGAGCCCTGGATAATAAAGACCAAAATTACTGGTTTCAGTAGCCTAACTGGTAAAATTTTTAGCTTACCAAGCAACCAGCAACCTAGGATGGCTGTCTACGTTCCTAGAAAATACATAGCATTTCTGATGGCACCTCAGACCTCACTGCGGTTAAAATTGAATATCCAGTTGGAAAAGGCAAATATATGGCGTTGATAATCGCATCGGTGTACCTCTCTTCAGATGAAGACACCCTACAACCGACCAGAGAAATGGAGGTACTAGTGGATCACTGCCTCAACCAGAGAGTAGAGCTCATATTGGGTTGCGACTCAAACTCTCACCCCTTGAGCAGGGGCAGCAAGGATATCAACGCCCGAGGTAAGTCACTTTATG
>WOGP01010727.1:0-10210 GCA_015342065.1 Leptinotarsa undecemlineata
TGGATCCGTACCGAGAGGATGAATGACACTGAATCTATCAGCTATCTCTACGGAACCTTTGAGATACCAGGCGCCCTCTCGTCACCTTATCACGATAATGCGGGGCTCTGGCGTGATTGACCTTCTTTCCTTGGCTACTCGTGGGACTTTTATGAACAGAGTAAACTTAAAAATTATTTCTGTCGCTGAGTATACAGATGAGATGGATGTCGAGCTTACGGCTCCAACTGACCTCCCTGTAGATTTAGATCAGGAGCAAGTCTACAGAGGAGATGGATGTCGAGCTTACGACTCCAACTGACCTCCCTGTGAATTTGGTCGTCTCCTTAAGAGCAGGGTACCTTACGAAACCGCCTTGTACCAAATTCTTGAGCGGCGTACGCAGAATCTGACTCATGCGGAGGAACAAACCCCCCATAAGCAGGTGAGGAAACGTTTGCGCTCAAGTGATGATTCACCAAAAACAGAGGCAAAAAAACCTGCACGGTTGAATCTAAGGCATCGTCAGGTGTAGCTGAAGTGCCAAAATCCTCATATGGGAAGGTCGTCACGGGTATCAAGGTGGGAATCTTGCACCTTGACTACCTCATCAACGATGCAACAGCAGAGCATATGCTTTGTGCCTGCCCCGCTGGGGACCGAATCAGGTCCGAAAAACCATACAAACTAATCGGTTTCGTTAAGAAGCTGGGTTTATTTGGTCGAGTGTGAATAGATGTGAGCCACAATGAGCCATTACGGGTTGCGGTAGAGGGTCGAATAGACCCACTCACTTCGGACCTAACCTAACCTTGTCGTTGTCTTTTGTTGTTAATGGATTTTGTTAATTGATAAACGCTGAGTCCATCTGATTAATAATTCACCTATCACCAGTCCCGACAGATATGTTAGATTTTTTCATCCTTTCTTTTAAAATCCCCCTCCTCTTTGAATATTTATGAAGAAGAAGAATGCCAAAAAATGTTTTTCACAAAAACTATTCTCTCCCAAAAACAATCCTTTTTCAATCAATGAATTTAACCCTCTTGAAATTTATCGTAAGAAAATTTCACCTTGAACTCGTTTTGTAATTATTTATCTCTCTCGACGAGAAGTCATTATAAATCGGAATGCGGAGCGCGCAAAGAAAGATGGAACGCAGTAGGACTTTTATTTGTTTTGTAGTTTTACTACGTCTACTCCACGATCCATTCATATCTCTCATTCACTGAGCGAGCTTATTGTTTTTTGAGTTCGGAGTTTCAACTCCAAGTTCATTATCGACTTTCGTCGGGTAACGAACGGAGTAGGTAGACCGGAAGTGACGATATCTCTTTCAAAAGTAATTGTGATGATTATGGATAGTTGGAATGCTTTGATTCTCTGACAGTTGTGTGTGATTTCTTGTTTGAATTTGATGAAACAAAATGCATAAGCGAATGTTTCATTCTAAGATTTGAAAATGCACATTTTTACCGGAGTTTCGGGCATTGTTTTCCGGGTTGGTTACGTTAATAACTTCTTGAGCCACCTACGGAGCATCATGGTTATTCGCATGGTCAGCTGTGTGACCTAGCAGAATCAATCTACGAACGCAAGGGTAAACGATAAAGAGAGATGATAACTGTTAATTACCAACTTTTGTCAGGAAGTACCATCGGAAAAATGAGTTTGGCTTGAATAAATTCAACAAGTGTTGACAACTACATATATACCAGTAGGTAAAAGGAACCCAAATTCTTCCTTTTGTGAAGATAGGAAATAACTGACAGAAAATATTTGATATAGGTATAATTTCAAATAATAAATATGTACATTTTCATTTGAGATGAATTACAACTGATATAAAAATATGGTTGATACGTCAAAAAAAGTACTTCGACCACGTCACTGAAAATGACTGCCGCCGTTGCAGTCGAAACGTTTGGAGATTGTAACCAAAAAATACCACGGCAAAACCCGGAAACCAATCAAAACATTAATAACTGATAGATAATTCAATGCAGTTACTAAAATGATGTGAATCATCAACAAAACTTTTCTTGCAGTATTGATAATAACATGCCACTATATAGACACATATAGATACAATTCGTATACAGTGTGTGAAATCCAAATGGAATAAATTCATTATTTCGATTAAGGTACAAATTTTAAGAAAATCCCTAAACAGCTCAAATTTTAATTATAATTTGACATACTTCAACGGAAAAATGCTACCCCTACCTTTACCCCCGTCGAATGACAGGTACAACCCCTAATTTTTAAATAGGAAGTTTAGGCTTGTGATGTATCGTTCCAAAGGTATCTTCATTCTCTATTCAAAAATATCGCTTCCAAGTTTATTGTTACAATTAAAATAAAATCAATTGAAATCAGTTGGTTACCGAAATTCGATAAAATACACTCAAAACTTATTGCAATATACTCAAAACTTATTCCATGTTGAGGTATTGATAATAAGAAAGTGAACAAAAACCATGTTCTTTTCAGATGGTATCCTTTAATGAACTGTAAATAAATTCCGTGACAACGTTACTTTGAAACGCATTGTCAACTTTTTTTGTATGTTACAACATCAGTTGTTAGTATGTTAATTTAAGATTGAAGTTTGTTAACTTCAAGTCTGACAATTGGTTAGATTAACGGAAATGCATAAAATAACAGTTTTACAAATAATTGGTTACGGAAATGAAACCCGAACACAACAGGAAGTAACTCGCCTATTTCATGATAAATTTCATAATTTACCGCCCATATCTCAAGGAACAATGAGCAAAATAGAGAAGCAGTTTCGCGAGCTTGGTCGTGTGGGGCAGATAAAAAAACAGCTGAGTGATGAACTCAAATTAGATGTGCTCGAGTTTGAGAAAATCCACATACATCGAGTAGACAGCCACACTACACTCAATGTTAGCCATACATCGATAGTAAACATATTAAAAAGAAAATAAAATGCATCCCTATGAAATGATACCTACTCAGAAGCTCATGGAATACGATTTTGATTGAAGAACTTATTTTTGTGAGCAAATGATGAACATGTTGGATGATATCATCCAATTACAAGACGTTATGTTTTCTGATGAGTGTACTTTGCCTTTTAACGGTCATGCTAATTGGCAAAATTGCCGCTACTAGTCAATGGAGAATCCACATTGGGTGTAAGAAGAACACACGCAATACCCTCAAAATGTTAATGTTTGGGCAGGGATTGTGGGAAACCATATCATTGGTCTTTTTTTTTCATTCAGGACAACGTGAATAGTAATAAATATTTTCCACTTCTTCAAAATTATGTCATCCCAATTTATATCCTGATCCAGGAAACCCTCAAGTTCCAGTGAATACCATCAATGACCGGCAATACCTCCATACAACATTTTCCAATTGGTGGATAGGGAGGCGAGGATCGATTGAATGGCCAGCGCGATCACCTCATCTGTTATCATTAGATTTCTTTTTATGGGAATATGTGAAGAGCATTGTGTACAAACTGAACCGTCAGATTTGAATGTCTTGAAAGATCGAATAACGTGAGGGTATTTTATCGAATTTCGGTAACCACATGATTTTAATTCGTTTTATCTTGATTGTTGCAATAAACGGAAGCGATAACATTTTTGAATAGAGAATGAGGAGACCTTTCAAACTATATATCACAAACCTATACTTCCCATTTAAAAAATTGGATGTTGTATCTGTCATTCAAAGGGAGTTGGAGGTAGGGGTGGCATCTTCACGTTGAAGAATATCAAATTATGATTTAAATTTGACGTGTTTCGGGATTTTTTTCAAATATGTACAGTAACCGAAATAATAAACTCATTCCATTTCGCTTTTACACACTGTATTTTCGAAGTATGGTTTCCAAAAGATGAAAATTTAGTTTTTTGTCTACTCTTGATACTTGGTTTTTGTCAGAAAGTATTTCGATTCCGGATACATCACCATCTTCAGCCTCTGAAACGTCATTCCCATATCCCTGTTCTGATGCAGTGACGCTACCCACATCATGAAAATGAATTCTCTCACCATTTTCTTTTTTATCTCTGATTTGATTGTTCGAACAGTTCTCAAGGCAAACTTCTGTTCATTCTGATCACTCCCATATTAATTTCAATCTGAGAGCCACCGGTAGACAAACTGTTGGGCATCGTCAGTACCGAGAAACCACCCACCATCGCACAAAATGGCTGCCTATAATGCATTCATATACAGAATGTTAAGGATAACACTTAGCAATGAAGCACGGAACAAGGAAAGGAAAATCATATACCAAATAGCGAACGAGCACGGATACACCCAAAAGACAATAGATACATCAAAAAATAGAATCAAACAACAAAAAATACAGAACAAGGATCAAACCACCCCAACAGATAAAACAACACAACGATGGACAGCATTTATGTATGTAGGTCACCAAACCCAAAAGCTAACAAACATCTTCAAATCTCTGAACATCAACAACACATACAAGCCAAACATGAAAATAAGACACAAAAAAAATAATTATGTAAAAGAAGAAGACAAAAACCTAAACCGGGTGAACAGCATACAATGCTCGGACTGCAACAAATTCTATATCTGTCAAACTAAGAAAAAACAGAGAAACAGTAAACCTAGAGAAGATTCAACACAAAGAATATTACCTGATGTAACCCAAATACAGGCAAATTTACCTAAAGTACCTGCAGTACCTGCACTAAGGCGTTCGGATCGCATAAAAGGACAAACAAGTGTTGCCCATCCTTACACTTGGCTGCACCTTACTGATGATGGGCCAAAAGCCCGAAACACGTGTCTATGGTTTGCCACTTTCTTGAGTGCTATGTCTGATGAATACCTCTTTTATCTATATCAAGACACTCGACAACCTTCTTATTTGTATTATTTCCTGGACCCGGATGTCAGGCAGGTAACTATAGCTGCCTCCGTGGTGATTTTGATAGTTTTCTTGTAAACACAAGATCTATCAACTAAAACCACAAATGTGCGGTTGGCTCCTGCTGGTGGCTCCGTGTATTTGTATTTCTATCTTTTGGTAACCTAGTGTTGCCCATCCTTACACTTGGCTGCACCATACTGATGATGGGCCAAAAGCCCGAAACACGTGTAAGGATGTGTAAGGATACTACCACTTTCCTGAAGGCTAAGGCGACCAAGGCTATATCAATTATGATATAGATTATGAAATTAAATATATCAGTAATACATCTTGTTTCATTACAATTCCAACACAAAGTATTGAAGAGGTATAAATTATTTTGCATAATGTTGGAAAAGATAATATCAAGCTATCCGCATAATCTGCAAGAATATATTATAACAGTGTTGCCAGACTCAGCATTTACTCCCCGTATCAGGTAAAATGGAGGTGGTTAGTGGAGCGGGGTTGAGGAGGAGTAGCTTAGGTAACAAGAGTAGGACTGCTCGGGAGCTATTATCATTCGAACTGCTTGTTCTAGCTTTCGAATATCTACCGAAATTAGTTGGGTCTCTAGTTGTGTTCATCTTCTTCGAATAAAAACTGTGAGTATATAAGTAATGTTGATTATTATGCTCTATTCTAATATTTTGTGAATTTCTAGTGTGCAGTATGTCTTCCATCAATGACGCTGATACATCCGTGGAGGGTAAGGTCAACATCCTGCAGGACGTGGTGGTGCAGCAATCGAAGCTACCGCAGGATATTGTGGACTTCTTAGCGGAATTCCAACTTGGACCTTCACTCAGCCCCCTTCTTGAAGAAGCTGTATTGGTAACGGCAGATAAAAAACCCGGATGCAGCTGGAAGGGGGATATTCCTTCGACCACCTCTTCTTCTGAAACGAAGAGCACCGCCAAAGTTGCGAAGAAGGGGTCGAAGATTGTCGGTAAGAGAGCGGCACCGAGCGGTAGTGATGATGACTTTGCTGCTCCCGAACCGGTTAAGAAGAGGAGGCCCGCCGCTAAGCCAAAACAGGTGGTGTCTTCGGTGAAGCCAAAGCAGACGGAGCTGCAGAAGTATATGAAGATGTGGGACGAGTCTAACCCTTATCGACGGCCGCCAATGACCTCGACCCTCTGGCGAGCCCCTTCCACGTCAGATACCGCCACTATTTCGAAGGCTAAGGCGACCAAGGCAAAAAAGCCATCGTCGACGGCTCCGCAGATGTTAACTGCTGACGGCCCCATAGCACCTCCGCCACCAATGCCTGCGCCAAGTGTTCAGGTGTTCAGGTGACTTCTGCCCAACCCTCTGGCGACAAACGCAGCTAGTCGAACAGAAACAGCGTTTGTTGGCTGAACTGGCTGGGGTGGAAATCAGCATCAATGGGGTCGGCGAGGAGTACCGTGTTGAGGCGGAGTCAACTAATCGGTACCGCATGGAGGTCGTGTTGAGGCTCTCAGGGAGCTAATCAGAAAAAAAGTTGATTTCGTTGGAACATAACCTTCATTTATTTCCTTTCCCTATATACTTTTTTCATGGAGTGCACGTGAGTTAGTTGGTGTACACAGGGCACTGCGTGGTTGGGGCAGTGTCCACTTCCCTCCCTTCTTTCCATTCCGGAAAAAATATCTTGTGAACACTTCATCACACATCATTCCCACTCCTTCCCTACTCCTCCCCACTCCCTCTCGAAAGTATAAAAGTAGGAATTATCTGATGGAATATTCAGTTGATCACCCACCTTCAACATGGAGGTTGATTCAACTACCGAGCCATACAGCCTCCCGGAGCCTCAGTTATCATACTACATGTCTCTCCAAGAAGGTTTCATTCATTCGACCACTGCACCTCACAGTATTGGTTATGAATACATGAATAATGATTATAGAATGCAGGTACAGCATGTAACCGGTAGCGATGAAGCGGACCTTTCTGATGGGGAGTATCCGGATCCTAACAGATGGTGGGATCCTGATTATTTGGACGATGACCCACTGCCCTGGGGAAACGATGACGATGAGTCCGAGGAAGTCGAGGATAGTCCTCAACCATCCCCATTTCTCATCGAGGATAGTCCTCCCCCATCCCCAATCCTCATTGAAGATAGTCCTCCACCATCCCCCATCCTATTTGATGAGGTCCTCAATTTGGATGACGATATTTGATCCTTTCTCCCACCCTTAATTCCTTCCTTCCACGGAGTACACACTTTTTTGTTGATGTACACAAGACACTGCGAGGTTGTGGCAGTGTCTTCCTCCCTCTGTCTCATTGGTTTTTCATAGTAATCACCCAGAGTTTCAAATTTAAAAATGAATTCTGACGAAAAAAAACTGCTTCTGCTCTTTTTCAACTATTATGCTGACGACATAACTACGAATTAGTCTGTTTGAAATGGAATTAAAGCGGAGCGGAGCGAACCGGACTACATATGTTTCCTATCTTCATCCCGCGTATTATGATTCATTCAACGGATTAAATCGTGATTCATTTCGCAGCGGTCGCGGATCCGCGGTTGCGGCCGCGTCATAATTTTAAAGCAGAGTGTATTTAATGTCTTGCGTACATCGCGAACTTTCATCGAATCCGCGGATTATCGCGGATTCGCGGAATTTACTACGCCGAACATGATATTTGGGGCAGGATGTAGTTAATATTCATCCTCAATTGTGAAAAATCCGATTTTATACAACTTTCGTCATAAGTATTTTCCGTATACCTGAAATCGAAAATAGATCAGTTATTCAATGAAAATGTATATTTTCAGCTGTAAACCGGTTTCATATTCTACTACTTTGTGGAAATTTCCCAACTTTTATGGATATGGAAAGCCTGAGAAAAAGAGTCTCATACCGTGAGATGATATTCTCTGGATACTACTGTTTGTATGGATAATGTAGCCCTGAAAAGGGCTGTTTTTTTTACCAGAAGGTCCACGGTTAGTGTGTCACAGGTTTGACACTATTGCATATTATGCATGCTGACACTCTTGTGAAATTTGTGAGCGGTCTTTCACATGCCTCACACCAATACTGACCCAGCTGCATCATAGAGACCGTATCATGGGTGTTTACATGTTGATACCAGCCGCCGTTATTGTTGCGTATTGAGTAAAATTGAAAACAGCACCAACATAACTTATGGATACCGTCATCGATCGTTCTGATATTTTCGTGCGCATCAGTCACACAATACAGGTCTAGTCGATCTTCTAATGTATCGGTGACGTTGAGCCATCGGACGCCGATCATTAAGGCACCATCTTCTCCAGATGAATCAGCCACAATACCTTAGTCACTCAGGTCATCCTCGATGATGTTCCCTTCAACAATCTCCTCGTGCTCCATAACATTAGCATATTCGTCGACTTCAATATCTGCCTCGCCTCCAATATTCGCAACTTCCTCTTCCGCAATTCCCTCTATGTTGGGAGCTATTTCATCCCCATTCAATGACTCATCATCCGTCCAATTATTTTCATCATCAAGTGATATCCTAGCTAACACAGCGGCAATTTGTTTGGAATTCATCTTGATGTGCTCGCATATTCTGAGTGAGGTCGAATTCACGAGAGGAGCAGATCAGGAGACGAGAAATCCATGGTAAAAGTATATCGACATACACCCAGATAGACCCTGGAATTGCCTACCGATTTCAACTCTTTTTTGTCAATTCAATTCATTTCATTGTAAGTTGATTTATAATATAAATGAATCCATTGCTTCAATATTACTTGTATGATTTTTGGTATTTCGAAACTATTTATTCAGCGAATAATAATAGATTCCACAGTTTTAGAAACTTTATAATGAAATTCAAATTTATTACATTCCACTTTATTTTTCATCAAGTACAATAATAATAAATTGATAGATGTAGCCGTTACTATGTGGTAGGAGATCATAATAAAAAGAGAAATGAAAATTTCTATGTTTTATACCACTTTTAATTGGTTGAAGTTTGAAAATGTGCATATAGGACGAAACTGCAGTAACGTTAGTTACAATTAAAAGTGGTATAAAACATAGAAATTTTCATTTCTCTTTTCAGTAGTACCAATATTCACAATTTTCCCAGAGGGTTGCGCAAGACACACCCACAAGGGAGAGAATGTAATTTTTGGTACATTGGATGAGCGAGCAGCTCATAACAACTCCGTAAAAATAAAAATATTCAATAATGGTATAGATAAACATTTTGTAATATACTTAATTTTCAACACCCTTCGAGAAATTCAACAAGTAGTTATTTAATACTGAGTCAATAGGTATTACTTTTTTTTATAAAACTGAATTCGTTTTTCCTTTGATGAATTGAAATATCAACAAGTAACAATCAAGCAATAAAATCGCAGTGCTTAGATTACTGCCATGAAAATGTTTGTCATTACTCCTTTCGTATCAGTATGAATGATTGTTTTCCGTTTTCCTCACTGTATGTTTCGAAGCTGGTACTGAAAAGAGCGAGGTAAATAATGTTATTTCAAATGAACGATGGGGTTACTTGTAGGGTACCAGACACATGTTAGTAGTTGGCACACCTGGCAGACCAGCTGTTCTCTCCTGAGCAGCCGGCACACGGTTCCGAACAAAAGAAAACCTTCCCGGCCACCTTTTCTTACATGGATTCGTATTGGCGGTTCGATGAACAGTTGATCGAAAGAACGAACATCTGCCCTAATATTCTTGCCATGAAGACGATGGACGACTATCTTTTATTTCTGTATGGGGACTGCAACAATTCAGTTTCAGATACCACTTACTAATAATTAATCTGTTTGGATTTTCAATTGTCGTTTATAGTGTATTTGAGTACGGAAGTGCAGTAGGTCCACATACATTTTATTATCCGTTTCATGGAAATTACGACTTTGAATCTCGGAATTTCGACTTTACACTCGAAACTCGAAAGTTCTACTTTTGAACTCGAAAATACTTACAATCTGTAATTTCAAAGTCACGAGATTAAAGTTAGAATTTCGAAATTACAAGATTGAGGTTGAAACCGGTATTGAAGTCGAAATTTCCAGATTCAAACTCGTAATTTCCAAGAAACTACTAATAAAAAGCAGTGGCTTAGCGGGTGTATCGGCTACCCGGGCGGAAGACAATTTTGCCTTAATTAGGTATTTCAATTTGATGTATACTATACGTAAATTATAATTCTAAAGAACTTTTCGACAAGAATCATAATCATTATTTGCTAATGACACAGCCATATTATATGATGACGGGAAATGGATGTCTCTTAAGGAAAAAGCAGAAAAAGGCTTTAGTCGTATTAAAACCTGGTTAG
>WOGP01010729.1:0-10209 GCA_015342065.1 Leptinotarsa undecemlineata
TTTAACTGTATCTATATTTATTGTCCATAATAAAACTTTCTTGACAATTGAATAATTATGTTTTGTTCATTGCTATTTGGTCAAAAAAATCGTGTTAAAAATACTTTTAATACTGGTGTTAAAAAATAATTTTCAAAACACTACTTTGAGAACATCATCTTTTAATACTATTGATAACCATTTTAAAAATGTCACTTATAATGAAAGTTGTACAAAAAATATTTATTTTACTATGCCGTAGTGTATACTGATCGATACATAATTTAGTATTCTATACCAGACATTTATTTGGCAATGAAAATGTTAATAAAAGCAATGTTTGACGTTGCCTTGCGAAATTTTGTTCCGGAGCTTTTAGCTTCGACGATGAGTCCCAAAGTGGTCGAACTACACTAATCCAGGGCGAGGATTTGAGGATCCTGGTAGGAAGTGACCCATTACAAAAACGGTGCTTGGTATGGCGGCAGAATTGTGCATCAGCTCACATGCGGTTTTTGATGGTTTAAAACGTATTGGAAAGGTAAAAAAGCTCGAGAAGTGGATGACCCACGATTTGAAAGATCGCTATAAGTTGTCACGTTTCGAAGTCTGTTCTCTGCTTTTACGCAACCAAAACGATCGTTACGTGTGATGAAATGTGGATCTTCTACAACAACATGTGACGTTCAGGATAGTAGTTGGGCATTCATGAGCCATCCAGGCACACCTCGAAAGCAAAAACCCATTTAAAAAAATGGTCAGCGTATGGTGTAATTCACTATAATTTTCTGCTAAAACACACAGCAGAGAAAATCAACGAAATGTACCGAAGATTGCATCTACAGCAGCCGGCACTGGTCAACAGAAGATGTCCGTTCCTGCTCCTACTCCACCCACCATACTACCCAAACCTCTCGCCAACGGAATATAATCTTTTTAAGCATTTCAATAACTTTCTCACCGGTGGAACTTTCGCCTATCATGATCAGACAAAAACGCCCTTCGTCGTCTTCATAGAATACCGAGTACTCAATTTTTATGCTGACTGAATTGATCGACTTGTGTTAAGTATGTGTGAATCAAGTGACGCTTGTTTCGATTGAATTGATCCACTGAGATATGTTTAAAGGATACTCATATAAACGGACAAAACTTTTGAACCAACCTAATATAAACAGTACTTTCCTCATTTAATTAAACTTTGCTACACTCTGAAGCCAGTCAACAATGATGAATGTACGGACAATTTGTACATATTATCCTTTACTAATGAGATCAAACTTTTATGGATTCCAGTCAAGCTTACTGGTAGGTCTTGAGCTGATCACGGTAATTTCATCATCATTGATCGTATAAATAATATATTCCAAGAGAGTTACTTCAGTCCACTGAAACTGCATAACAAACATAATGAAGAAATAAATCTATTGCATTTTCTATACGTTATCAAATGGCATGATAAATAGTAAAAATTTCTGGATTTGAACATATAAAATTGAAACCTCTATTCCAATATTACTAGAAGTAGCATGAGTTCTCGCAAAAAATATTATCATTATGAGTATCATTTTCAATATTGTGATTTGTATTATCATTCCGTTCAATCTATAGCAGGTTGGGTTATTGAACAAAAGAGTACTTCTGCAAAAAAATAATTTTCAAATTTAAAATAACTGTCATTTTAATCAGTGATGAATCTTGATAGTAACATATCACATATATGTAGGCATTTGGTGAGTGCTAGAGATTTATGCTAAGGTCGGTATTTCACGTGTACGAAGATCAACTTGAAAAGTTTGCCTTCAAAATTATTATACATTTTTTTCTACTCCCAAAAATATATTTTTGGATAGCTTCAACAGCTTTTTGGAGTCCATGTGTCGTTTGTATGATATGATTTCAAATATTGTCTCATTACCTCCTTGACTTATCACAAATGAATAGATGCCAATCAGTATATAAATTATAATCACAACTCAGATGAAGTGATATTTGATAACAACATTTCAAGAGGCCATGTGTTTTTTTTTCATCAAAAACAATGAGTTTGTTGTTAGCAAATCTCCTAATCGAAAACACCAAAGATTGTTGTCATCTCTCGCTGTGCATATATTTCTGGATGCAAAGATCAACGTTTTGATTATATCGACATTGACCAGACACTTAACGTCAGAAGATTTTTGATGTAAGGAGAAAGCTCACATTCACAAACAGAAATTGATTCTGAATAATTTTTTCATTAAATACTTTCAAAAGCTCGTTTCCAAAAAAAATTGATAATATAATCAGTGAACCAGTAATCATTGGTGTCACTTTACTTTACCTACCTAAAAGATAAACAAGGGATCATCAATTAACTTATAGTCTCCAAAAATGATTGTTCTTCCTATCAGCTCTACTGATGATGAAGGTTATAGAAATGCAAGGTGAAACAAGATCTGAATGATAATCAAGAAACCGTACCTGGCTTCATTCAAATATTTTGTTTGTTCCAAACAGCTATATTATATGGTTGGGTACTGGAATTTTAAAACCTCCTAGACAGAGGTGTGACAAAAATAATGTTTTCATATGAATGAGTACTGTATTATCTTTTGGATTCGTGATTATATAGTTACATGAAATATAAAAACGTATAATAATTCATATTATATGGAAATATCGAAAGTGGTAAAGTATCAAAATGGGAAGTGCTTAATTTTTCTCAAGATTAAAAATAAAATGTGTTGTCAAGGTCCTGAAGTATCTTGTGAAATAAGAATGTAAATCGTTTTTTGATGCCATCTACTGATAGCTTGTGAAAATATTCAGTTTTGACACTTTCCAACACTAGTATTAGAAATTGAAAGCGGATTTCGATCAAGTTCAGAAAATACTATTAACCAATATCCACCTCTCATGGGAAATATCATCTTGAATCGAATGGAAATGAAAGCCTTTTTTCACAAACAATGTTGAGCGTCAGCTTAATGCTTGCTATCAAAAATATAACTTTCTGACACATACAGTGTGTAAAAGCCAAATGGAATAAATTCATTATTTGGGTTACGGTATATATTTTAAGAAAATTCCGAAACACGTCAAATTTGAATTATAATTTAACATACTTCAACGGAAGAATGCTACCCCTACCTTTAACCCCCGTCGAATGAGAGGTACAACCCCCAATTTTTTGAATGGGAAGTATAAGCTTGTGATATATCGTTTGGAAGGTATTTTCAGTCTCTATTCAAAAATGTTATCGCTTTCAAGTTTATTGCAACAATTGAGATTATAATTATGTGAATATGTAAAGAGCAATGTGTACAAAACTAAACCTTCAGATTTGAATGACTTGACAGAACGAATAACGCTTGCGATTAGGTCGGTCACGGCTGATATGTTAAATAATGTTAGAAGAACGTTTTATTTGAGATAAGGATGTTGCCAAGACGTTCGTGGTGAACATTTTGAACATCTACTTCGTTTACATCCATAGTTCTTTTTCGTATTCTACATTTCATAACGTTTTGCATTACATTTTAGTTTTTGAGTGTATTTTATCGAATTTCGGTAACCACATATTTTTTATTTATTTTATTTCAATTGTTGCAATAAATTCTAAAGCGATAACATTTTTGAATAGAGAATGAAGAGACCTTTCAAACGATATATCACAAACCTATACTTCCTATTTGAAAAATTGTGGGTTGTACCTGTCATTCGACGGGAGTTGAAGGTAGAAGGTAGGAGTAGCATTTTTCCGTTGAAGTAAGGTAAATTATAATTTAAATTTGAAGTGTTTCGGGATTTTGGTAAAATATGTACCGTAACCGAAGTAATGAATTTATTTCATTTGGTTTCAAACACTGTATATTGAAACTCGTTTTATTATTAGAAATTATTTCCTTTGAGTATCATATCGTCAGGTTGAATAGTTAGAAATATTAACTCTTGAGATTTTCTCAAATTGTTTATTTATAGTTTGCCAAGAAAGAATGAATTGGTGGAGTTTGAGAAATTTGTATCAACATAATTTTTTTGTGTTTAGTTTTTTTGTGTTTCAGACAACTTTATAAATGTTACAATGTGGCGCACGTGCTAGTAACACATAATGTAAGGACTGCTAAGAGGGGACAGAAGAGTCGTGCGAGTAGCGCTCAGTCGCACAATAGAAGAGCCCCTCATTAATCTTCTCCTTTAGTGACACTGTTCCATTCAGGTAACGCATTAGGGTTGATAACAATTGGGTACCCAGTTTGGTGGCCAATCTGTTCATAGAAACAACGTCTCAGGGTTTGGGTATGTATTCTGGTCGAATGTACGTGTGGAGCTAGACCTGTTCCTGAGTCATTCAATTTCGCGGCACCAAAAATCTAGTTCAACGAGGATACCGAAAAGGATAACCAACTACCATTCCTAGACGTCTTGGTGTCTAAGAAACCAGAAGGACAACCGGGACACACGGTTCACAAAAAACCCACCCACACGTACAGGATACTTCACTGCTGCTCTAATCATCATTAGGAAAGAAGTCCCTCACTTAACGAGCTTAACAACTAGGTAAATCAGTGCTCGAAGCTGAAATACATCTACTTCAGACTCTACAAGCTGAAGGATATAATAAACAAGATATTATTATAACAAATAAATGAAACAAGTAAGCGCACACCACGGCATCCTTCCTTAGGTCAGCTCACCTAACTTATAGAGTGTGAGAACCCGCTTGAAGGAACATGAAATATACTGGCCGTCCAAGACAGTTGAAAAAGTCCGCAATTGAACATGCACTACAAGAAGTTAAGATATATCCATTCTGAGCTCAGGTTAACTAAGGTTAGGTCATCAAATCAAATTTTTCAGTCCGACTCGAACTATCTGCGTTTCTCCTCTCGTTCAATTATCTTCCCAATCTAGGTGCTTACTGGGTTCCGTGTCCCTGCAGGTCGATTTACGTTGGTGTATTGCCGTCTTGGACAGTTGGTAAAATCCGACACTGCTGAAGACGCACAACAAAAAAATCGTAAGATACAATCCGATAGAACAGACCTTCATCACGTCCTAATTACACGCGTCTGAACCAGAAAGCCATACTGATTTATATACATAGAAACAACTTCAATGGGGAAGGAAAAATTGTGTAGTTCGGCAAAACATGGTCTCCAGTTCTCCGTCGATGTCCGATAAAATCCAACACCTCCCGAGCCAATCAGGAGAGTCCCCCACACCACTTCCTCTTTAAAAATATACAAAAACAGCATACAGGAGACTGCAATGCATTGCGGCCAACCACCGCTGAAGGTACCTATCGCAGTTATGAGCGAAACGTTTGGAGCAAATCTCTCTATCAGACCAAGGCTACCTAGCCCGAATAACTGAAGTTTTCACAGTCACTTATGTCTATCCTTTCTGGTGAGTACTTGATGATACCCCAATAATTTTGACTACCTCAATTAATTTTATAACCAATCAGCCTTTGTAATTTATCATGCTTTGGTTTCACCTATGAAGCAGTGTCACTTATTTATGAATAGCTATCTCTCCGAAAGGATCCAATCAACTCACCTTGATGGTAACTAATCAAAAATAATATAAAAAAATTGGTGTACCGCAAGGTTCAGTCCTGAGACCGCTCCTTTTTGCAATTTATATTAGTGACTTTCATAAATTTGTTAGTTTTAGAAAATACACCGATGATACTCAATTGTATAGTTCATTCAGCTTTAAAGATATTACACTCGCAAATGAAAATATTAACCGAAACCTTGAAACTCTATACGATGTATCCTGTGCACATAATCTTACCATCAATCCAAAGAAATCCCAGGTCATGTTATTTGGTCCCAAAAGTAAAAGAAATATTGTGTGTGAGTCATTGTCGATCCGTGTCAACAATAACATAATTGCTTTTGTGAATGAATGTAAAAATCTGGGATTGTGGTTAGATACAGACTTAAGATTCACGAGGCATGTGAGTCATCTATGTAAAACGTCATTCAATATATTGAGACAACTTTTTCCAAGTAGACACCTTTTATCAAAAAGTCTGAAATTGAGTCTCTGTGAAACACTTACTTTTTCAAGATTAGCTTACTGCGATTGCATTTACGGACTCGTCTTACAACAATTAGATCTAATGCGACTCCAGCGTATACAAAATAGTTGTATCTGATTATCCTACGGTATCCGAAAGTATGATCACATAAGTCCATCCTTTCGAGATTCTGGCTCGAAAAATACATACCAATTGAGGTTGGGTTTAAAAACAGCTCTCATAGCTGAACTCCGCCTATTCATCATTTTTTTGAATTTTATTTTATTTGTACTTCTTATTGTGATGAATTAGAACATATTATTATTATTATATATCTTTTCATCCAAGATGATATGATTTATTTCGTTTTCTCATTGGTATCCAAGATATGGAATACTCGACATGATGATGTTCCAAACTTTCCTTCCACAAATCAAAGTAACACTGACATCACAAATAATTACGGAATGATCATTGTATAATTCATTTCAAATAATCAATGTCGCGGTTCCGGGCACATGAATTCAGAATTGGTAATTGGGTGCTATTGTTTGTTGTCAATAATATAAATCAAGCTATTGCGGTTTTAGCATTGCAAATCTAGAGCCGTTTTCCATTCTACATTTTGAAATAACAATAGATTGAAACAATGTGTTCCATACAGCATATAAAACAATGTTAATCACGTACCAACTGATGGTAAAAAAAGTACCTGGTAACGACAATTTAAAATGATGAGTGCTCATACTCTCATTACCAAAGAAGGCTACATACTTTATTCGAGTAGGAATTGTCTTGTGAATTATGAAAAATAATCGGGGTTTTTATTGGTAATTGGTAATCTACCAAAGAAGTGCACCGTTATTCCTAATCAAATACATTTCCTTCATATCCATGTGTTTACATACACAGTAACATTTATGAAGTAATATTTTTGGCACCATGTCAATAACCGAGCATTTATCCGGTATATTTGTGAAAAAACAGGGATCACTATTCATAATACTCTTTTGGAGACAAGTATAACAATAATCTATTCAGATAGGTACTGAATATGTAAGAGAGCTGGGCTCTCTAAATGATCTCTATCAAAACTAACTATAAATGTGGTTTAGTGGTTCTGAAACCGCCAATGTTTTACTACTACTTTAAAACAGTTTAGATATAAAACACAGTTTCATGAAAACTGGTGAACCAAACTTATATTACAGAATCCCGCCGCAAAATCACTACGTTCATAGCGTAGTTAATCAAACTGAAATTTTTACATACATTTATGAATAGCAAAATACATTCATGACAGGTTGGTAGTCAAAAAGTGGCCGCCAATATTTTTATTTGAAAAAATCAAGCTACTAAAATACTTCATGGAGTAAGAGCCGGGTCAACCTCTCTACAAAACCCTTCATCACTTGGAAGAATGGAAAATAGTCGTGAAATAATTCAAATTCATTCAAGCAAATACATGAATTAAAAGATGTTTCAACCCCAACTTCAATATTCTAAAACAAAAACATTCAGTATTCACAATTCCATCTTTTAATATTCTAAGTTCATAGACATCAAAATTAATACGATTTCAGGATATGGAAGTATAAAACAATCTCCAAATACGCAAAGTTGCACGGATGCGTATTAAGCATTTTACCTTAGTAAGGTGATCAGAGGAAAGTTGCAACCTCAGCATATGAATCTTAATAAATATTTAGGGAGGTCAAGATCAATAGAAAGTTTCGAGAAATTCATTCAGTATTCATTGATCACTTTTCAGATACGGTTTCAGAGCATTTTAAGAATGCAGTACATCTCTTTTTCATCATTCCTGCTGGGTAACAGTATAATGTAAGTTTTTTGGTGATTCCCTGTATCTTTCTCAACTATTTCATTAACTACCCTTAACGTAATTTTTTTTGTTTCATAATAAATATTTCATTCAGTTTCAAATGAGTTCTTTCATTATTTGGATGAAAGAGGGTTGGTTGAAACAGCGATAAATCCTCGTGATGAGCAAAGCGAGTACTGAGTTACAACAATACAATATAACTTTACCATTTATTCTTAAAATTCCAATCTGAAATGTTAATAATATCCTTTTGCTGATATGTGCAGTCTCGGACTGCTTGGACTGATTTGAAGAGTTTAAAATCATCAGCAAAAAGAAGACAATCTATATATTTCAGAGCTGACGGTAAATCATTGATGAAAATTATGTACAGAAGTGGACCTAGATTCGATCGTTGTGGTACACCTGACCTAGCTGGAAATTTATTTGAAATTTTTCAGTTATTTTTGACAATGTCTCCGTTAGTTCCTTTTTTTTTTCATTTCATATTTACTCAATTGTTATGAAATTTGTTTTCAGATTTCTTATACTTTATTTTGTTTCCCCAATATAGCCATTGTAAGTACATATATGGAGCTGAAGAAGTTTTACTTCAGTCGTGTAGTTCAAAGCACACTCGCTTTTTTTTAATTAAAAATATTTGCGGCCACGTTTTGACTGGCACCCTGTCGTAAATGTATTTTCCTACTCACAAATGTACGTAAAAATCTGAGTTTGGTTAACTACGCTATGGACGTAGTGATTCTGCAGCGGGATCCTAGACTATCCGTACCATACTCCCAATCACATCAACAACGTTTTCATCCCATATATTTTGTACAGTAAAAGATGAATTCAAGATTAAATGAAATGTGTTGATATTAGGAAGATTACAATCTCAGTCCTAGCTCACCAAACGCATTCAAGGCCGTTGAAACCACCAAACTCATTCAAGGGTAGTAAAGTGGTTTTCCAACGACCAAGTAAAATAGATGTTGTACATGATCAAATTTTATAATCGATGTTGATGAAGTTAACTTGCCTGCAATGATGTCGACAGTGATCCATGCAAGATAACTTCAGATTTTTTAACCGGACCCTCTTGCTTTGTCGATAGTGGGTCAAGGTCATACAGAAGGTCGTTCTCCATTCACATAATTAACTCCATGTCATGCTTTGAATAAAAGTGAACTTGAGACTCTTGAATATTGCAATTGAATCAATTATAATGAAAGTAATCTATTCATTTCAATACTCATACAATGCATTTCTTCAACCCCCCCTTTTATTCTTTGAACGGGTCAACTCAAAAAATCAAAATTTGGGATGATAATGAAATTAATGCATGAATACTTTATTTTGAAGTGAAATTGACAGATGAAACTTTCAAGATGGCGCATGGCGTCATCTGGGGAAACAATTTATTAGAAAGGGGGTCTTGTGACACATCTTTTCGAGGCTCCTGGCAAATGCTTCACAACCCCACAATATAATGTCAATATCTTCAACTACTACAAAATGGCGGAACTTTTAATAATTGCCTGATTACATTGACGTTTAACTACATAATATGAGGTAATAATGAGGTCAGTTCAGAAAATGCTCGAAATAGTGGCCTTGAACTTCTTGACATATGAACAGCTTATCCGATATTTCACGCCGAACATTTTCGAACACAGTAAGTCAATATCTCCACAAAATTTTTTTTTTTTGCCGTATATCCAATGTTAAAGCAGGTTCAGTATCGTATACCTTTTGCTACGAATAGTCCCATAAAAAAAGTCCAAAGGTGTGAAATCTGGCGAGCGGCTGGCCATTATGTAGGACTTCGACGGCCAATCAAACGACCGGGAAAAGAAGTATCCCAATAGTTTCTCACTTGTCTGGATTAATGTGGTGGTGCTCTATCTTGTTGGAATACAATATCCATATCAAATTCATTAGGATTCGCCTCGACGATTTCAGTGATGAGAGGGTCAACGGTAGTTTCCAGCATATTCAAATACGGTTCTCCTGTTAAATTTTAATCAATAAATAGAGGTCCTATGATATGGTTTCCCAATATTCCTGCTCAAACGTTAATTTTTTCTGGATATTGGGTATGTATTTCCCGGAAAACTTGAGGGTTGGTATCACTCCAATAACGGCAATTTCGTCTGTGAACATTGCCCTTGCAAAAATGTACATTCGTCACTAGAACAAATATTGTGGAGACATGTAGGATTCCATGCAATGGTTTCCGTCATGATTTTGCAGAATTCTGTTCTTCGATCAGGATCATCTTCAGTTAATTGGTGTATCATTTTAATTTTGTATGGCTGATACCTATTCCTCTTCAAACGTCTCCACACAGTGGAAGGAGACACCTCACAAACATTCGCGACGGAATAAGTAG
>WOGP01010730.1:0-10209 GCA_015342065.1 Leptinotarsa undecemlineata
AAACACCGCATTCAAGCTCATACTATGTGTACGACGTTCAAGGTTAGGTGTCGTCATTCAAGGTCGTGTGAAGTCTCAAGGTCAAAAGGGGTGGGGGGAGGCGTTCAGTCGGCATTAGCAACCTACTCATGAGTATCAACAATCCACTCACCTTATGAAATGATGGTTCCCTTGGATTTTTTCCAACGTCTACGATGTAAACTCTATCTGATCCCAAAGCGGGCAACACAAGTTTATCCCTTACGGCTGCATTGGAACACGGTGATGTCGAATGACAGCTCGAGCATACATTCCATCCAGAGTGATGTAATTCATCATTTTCATTTCCAGTTCGGAGTCGATGTATTATCTTGAAAGTTGAAAGAGGAAAACTTTTTATGACAGAAACATCAGATTTTGATATGGGGATCAAAATTAGGAAAATGATAGAAGAATATGTTGAAGTTAATAGAAATGAATAAACTTATCTTTTACTCAAACTAATCAATCATTCAAGATTTTTTAGGAAGAATTGAAGGACCTCTTTTCTGTCAAAATACGGGGTTATTATCCCCTGTGTTACCCACTCATCTGTCAATATTTCGACTAATGGACATCACTACTATTTTTGTAAAGGTGCCCACTATATTTTCAATAACTGAGGATGGTACTATGTAGTGAAACGCGTATTTCGCATAAAGTCTATAATGTGAAATTTTGAAATTATATTATCATGAATAGTATTATTGATTTGCACCAAGTAACGGTATATTCAAAGTTCAATATTTCCAGTCGTCAAGATTCAATCAATTCATCATGTTTCAATCATAAAAAACATTCCCACAGACCTGAAAAAGTGACAAAAAAAACATATTACATATTATCAATGCACAATAATGTTTACGTCCAGAATAAATTCCACAATCGAAACGCTGAAACTAAATCTAAACCAAATGCATTACTGAACCAACATGATTCAGTGATAACCCATAATTCATTTATGTCCTCACATAGTAATATATTGTGTACGACACATTGTGTATACACACAACTCATATGGTAATAAACACGGGTGCAGAGTTCGAATTCAGGATCACAATTTCTTAACTAACGAATTATGGTCGTTTATTCTTATTTTGCGGGTTTGTACAGCACATACTCTGCCAAGTGGAAGTATAATCATTCATGTTTTTACATCCTAAAACAAATATCAGTAATGAATTTAAAAAAATCTCAGACTCAGTAAATGCTTTATAACTTCTGCAACCAATATATATGACACACACATAAACAGAGTCTTTCGCAGGAATAAGGATGGATGTGGAAACTGATTTGTATTCACGGCAAGCAATTAACAGCCCAAAACAAGGTGGAAATATCAGATAATTCTTCTATGGATCAAAATACAGTATCTGAACTGGGAGAATGGAAACGTATAAGGTTTGTGAACACGGACCACTGAACTGTAGTTCAGTATTTTGTGTAGTTATACAGTCATAATATTTTAATTACAGCAAGACGCCTCTGAGATATCTCAAAATCTACAAACCACTATGAACTATTCCAATGCAAGTGAAATTATATACTCTTTAAGTGCTTTACTATTAAAAATAAAATCTAATCTGTTGCAAACATATTAATCCCACTGCTAAAATAGATATTAGATATGTTTGGCAATAAACAGTAAACTTTTTCAAAGCAAATATTCATCAAATTAAAATAAGTACAAAACAAATGCTACAATCAATTCTACATCCAATAAGTTCGGCACAACATTATCATTCTTTGTTTTGGACAAAATTATTCATAATCTATCAAATGGGCAAATTGATATTACAGGAATGTAGGCTTTCACGGCTGTCGTCAGTGTTTTGGTTGGTTTCCGGGTTTTGCCGTAGTTTTCTTTGGTAATAATCTCCAAACGTTTCAACTGCAACTGTGGCAGTCAGCTTTAGTGACGTGGTCGAAGTACTCTTCTTGACGTATCAACTGCCTCCCAGAGACGACATAGAACGACAGAATACAAAATTTCATTGAAAAGTGCGTAGAAGAATGAACATTAGCAAGTTGACCTACTCTTAATGTAATGCTGAATTAATTCCTGCTGCATAAAATAAATTGAGGAAAGCAATATTTCAACGTTTTATTGATAATGTTGATATCAATGCTAGTGGTAATTCAGGCCAAATGTTTTCACCCTCAGAAAACTCGTCCAAAACAAAATATTTTTTTTGATTTGAACAATTACTATTCAGTCTAGTAACCAATTCAGAAATGTACACAGTCACCATAAGGTCTCCATTAGTATCTTCTTACCACAAACTCATTTCAGTGTTGAGTGAATTATCGATAAATACTGGGGAACAATCGAAACCGCGCAAAGTTTGGCATTACAGATCTGCTGAGTGGGACGATCTTCAAGACCATTTCTGAAATTTCCCCTAGCTAGATGTTTGTTTCAGCTCTAATCATCCATCACCTTGTGTTTCTGAAGTCACGGAAGTTATTCTATCATTCATTGATGCATATATTCCTTTTTTAATTAAATGAACTTCTAACGCCAAACCTTGGTTCAACAAAAATTGCAAGCAAGCTGTCGCTTCCAAAAATCTCGCCTACCGGCAGTGGCGCAAGAATCCCAGTGCCAAAAACCGAACTAGGTTTATTGATGCACACAACAGCTGCAAACTTAGAATAAATGAAAGCAAAGAACTTCACAAACAGAGAATCAGCGATAAGCTGCTTGCCAGTCCAAACGGGTCTAGATCCTTCTGGTCATTAGATAAAGCTGGTAGTCAAAACTTTACAGAATCAACAATTCCACCAGTAACACAAGCGGATGGTTTGATTGTAACAACAGCCATAGATGAAGGAAAAAAGAACAATTTGCGTTCTACTCCACAGTCAATTTTTTTGGAAAGGTACCACCCACTATTCCCACAATAGAATCCACAATGCCGGAAATTACTTTTCGACAACGTCTAGTCAGGCAAATTTTAAAACGGTTCAATAACGATAAGGCGTCTAGTCCTGAGAAGTGCCCGTCATCGTACTTAAAAAATGCGCAAATGAACTCGCACTAGTATTTTGCAAACTTTTCAACATATCTTGCAGAGAGGGGTTTTTTATCTTTTTGTTGCAAGAACTCCCGCGTTCAGCCATTTCCAAAAAGGACAAGAAAAATCTTTCAAATAATTATATACTAGTCGTTTTACCATCAGTGATATCAAAAAGCATGGAAAAAGCCGTAAACCACCATATCCTTGAATATTTGAAAGGCTTCAACATCTTGCGCGATCATCAATATGGCTTTCGGAAATAAAGATCAACAGGCAACCTCCTATCGTATGTCAACCATATTTGAAATAACGCAATCGAGAAAAATGGAGAGTCAAGAGCTGATGCACTTAATATTTCTAAGGCTCTTGACCATGTGTGACATGAAGGTTTGCTGGCCAAATTTCGATGCTATGGCTTGTCGGATCATGCTTCCTGAATGAACATTTCCTGCAAGTGGCCTCGATGGATGTCTCGAATAATTTCAACCCAGGGATCCATATTGTCTTCAACCCTCTTTTACTGTATATCAACGACTTATTGAAAAAAATCGAGAATCCGATACATTGCTCTGCTGTCGACAGAACAGTTGTCTCGTCATACCATACTATAATAATTTCGGAACAGACATTTCAGCTTTCTGCTTCGATAAGTTTGTTGGGGGTTAAAATGGACACCAATATGTCTTGGCACAATCATGATGCTGGAATTGTCAGGGCTGCTTCTCAAAATCATGGAACACTGTTCTAAACCAAAAAACTGTACACACCTCAGCAACCTTTGATACTTTATAAAGCTTAGATCAGACCTTCTATGGAGTATTGTTCTTATGTATGGAGCTCCGCCCCCGAACATACCCTGAGGCTGCTGGATTCCATCCAGCAAAGAGTCATCCGCCTGACTGGAAGCGCGAACATCACTTGTAACCTTGATAGTCTGAAACATCGAAGAAAGGTTGGTGATAGGCTCTCTTCTATATTTGAGTTGAATTTTCAGTCCATGCACCAGTCAAATCACATAAATGGAATTCTAGAAGACTTCAAAATAATGGATGCCAAAGTATATCAAATATTTTTTAGATTATTCTGAAATTACAGACGTTTTACTGATGTATAGAATACAAAAGAGTTATAATATGGGTGCCCGGTGACATAAGGTATCCAAGATGAATAACCAGCTGTAAATTTGTGTGTGGCTTCATCAAGTGTAGTCCGACAAGATAGTCTTGGCGTTTTTTAAGAAGTGGGGGCGTTTACTCATAATTTCGTTCTAAAGTTGCACACCCGCAAAATTTTTAAAATTTATGCATAACGCACTTTCGAAGAAAGTATTTGAAAGGAAAATCAGTAAAATGCACAAAAATGAATTTGTCCGACAAAAAATTTGGGCCGTTGAGTCTGTCCACCAACTCAAACATGTCAAAATTTTGCGATTGAAAAATTCATGGATAACCACCTGATTTTTTCAGGATTGGTTATTTGATATATGCGAAATGCAAATATCGATTTGTCCGACAAAAAAAATTTGCCGATTCTTCAGTCCGACGCGTGAAAATTGTCGATATAAATAAGACAAAAAATTCATGAATAACTGTCGGACTGAAATGAATTTACCTTTTTAAGAGTAGTATTTATTGAATAGTACTACTGTCCGACATTTAAGTAGAGCTAAATTTCGAGTCCGAAAAGAAAACATTAATATTCGAATTTCATGAATTATTCCATTGATCATATAATGAGTTGTGGTATATGTAAATTGTTTAAACGACTCATGTTCAAAATATTTAATAAATTCTATTATAAAATAGATAAGGCTCATAAGCGGAATAATTTTTTTTATGTTTCTAATTTATTATGATGTTATAGTTATAATTTGAAAAGAATAATTGATTTTGAAAATTTTTACAAATTTATTTTTTTGTAAATATATATATTTTAATTATAAATGATGGTAACAGTGAAATTTAACGCTTAAAATTTTTTCTCAATTTTCCTCAGATTTGTCGCCACTCGAAGTAGGATCATATTCATAGCCCTCATATTGCATCATATCATCATCATCATCATCTCCATTATTTGAATCTGAAAAAATAAATTTCTAATTATTGAAAGGAACATTATTTCTGCATTTTCGATATTATAATTGATTGCTACCTTCAATATTCGATGCAAACTCTTCAAATGAAGGAGTTTCAGGCCCATCATACCAATAATGATGGTATCTGCCATTGATTAATGTCCACCCAAATATTCGACAAATATATGGTTCTTTTTATCTGCTGCAATAGTTCCTCCTTTGTCGGCGGTATATTTGCAGCGTCGAAACCTCTCAATTGCTTGAATATCTCCTCACCAGTACTTTTGTTGCAAAATGCCTTATCAAATAGTTCCAGGCGTCCTTCATTAACATCATTACTCTTTAACGAGTAAATTCTACACACATATTCCTCAATTACCTATCATAAATATGTGTTTAAATGGATTTATTTGAAGAGGAGACATTTCTGCCAGACTATTGAATGCCTCTTGAAATTTTGCTTCTTTCTTCATAATATCGAAAGGCCTTTTTTGAAGAACGAAGGGTTAAAATCGTTTCCTGTGAATATGTGGCAAACAGTTAATGCCCGCGCTAACTGCTCCCCAATATTTCGGTAAATTTCATTTACATTAATAACTTTTTTTTTATCTTTACCACTGCCCATATCTATCATGATTTCAAATGCTTCATATTTGAAAGCATAATGATGGGAATGTCCGAATCAGTACAGCGTACTGTAACTCGATAATTCGTATTGAGTTGGCAAATATGATGTACAATTTTTGTGTCTGCTTCTTTGTGTGAGCATGACAAATTGTAATCAATGTTCCTCATCATTTTGTTATACGAGTGGTGCGTCTCCACGCCAAATGGAGGAAATGATATTGTGGGCCTATCTGGGGATCCACCCTAGACGCGTCTCACTACAATACTTGAGTACCGTTAGAGGTTTGAAATGCGAAAGTAACACGGCTCAGGTAAGAAGGGGAGAACGTATATCTCCGTTTCTGTTGCCGTGCCTATACAAATAGCAATTTATACTCTCCCCAATACTTGAAAACAGACTTCGTCTTCTTTCAAAATATTTAAAATTTCGATCGTTCACATACGATAAGTTTTTGCGAGAACATTCTTACAAAATTATGAAACATATTAATGACATATATTCTAAATTGGTTATGAAATAAATAATGAGAAGAAAATAATCCACTCATTAATGCTGAGGCTTAATGAAATCGATAATTTCCATACGTCGGACTGGAAAATTGGAGCACGCATCTTATCGGACAATTCAATAATTACACTCTACATATTATGATGAACCAATTGTCAAAAAATCAGCTGGTTATTTATAATTTAAGTGTCCGTATATTCACAAATACAAATCGACCAATAATCCTCAGATAACCACTATGTACACACAATTTCCTCATTTTGCAGGAAAAAAGACTCACTTTTCTGTCGGACAAGTGATACGTTGTAATGTATACTTCATATGAAAATGAAAAAAAAATGTTATTCATAACTTTTTTGTCTTATTTATATCAACAATTTTCACGCGTCGGACTGAAGAATCGGCAAATTTTTTTGTCGGACAAATCGATATTTGCATTTCGCATGTATCAAATAACCAATCCTGAAAAAATCAGGTGGTTATCTATAAAGTTTTAAACGCAAAATTTTGAGGTGGACAGCCTCAACGGCCCATACATCTTTGTCGGACAAATTCATTTTTGTAAATTTTACTGATTTTTCTTTCAAATACTTTCTTCGGAAGTGCGTTATGCATAAATTTTAAAAATTTTGCGGGTGTGCAACTTTAGAACGAAGTTATGAGTAAACGCCCCCACTTCGTAAAAAACGCTGAGACTATCTTGTCGGACTACACTTGATGAAGCCACACACAAATTCACAGCTGGTTATTCATCTTGGATACCTTATGTCGCCGGGCACCCAGACTATTATTGATTTCGTTGCACAATACATTCAAAATATAAACAAATTCAAATCAGAAAAGTTTAGATTTGAAATGCTCTTGGTTTAGATCTATCATTAAGATAAAATTTAAAGTTATCAAGAATGATTATTATTCAATTATTTGAAATGGTATGGTTCAGTTCAGTCAAAATTTGTACAAAATGATTGTGTACTCTATATTACAGATTAATACATACCTTAAAATGCTTATTTCTATGAATTTCCTTTTAAAAAACACTAAAATCTCTATAAGACTAACAAACTTAGATGACAGAATGCTTTGATTAGATAAAGGACCATAACCTTCCACTAACGTGGCGTATTGGGAAGTGAAAAACGTGCCGACAGAAAATCTTTCTTCTTCTTAGTTTTCTTGGCTATGCTTCGTGAGCAATTTGCCGGTCATCACACAAAAGCCTGTTTCAACCTTTTGGAAAATAAATATTCTTGTGTCATAGATCAAACTTTGGGAACAATGGCTTCTTTAAATAATTGTGTTGATTTTTTTGGGATCCTAGGACAATTTTAAAATCAAATAGATTGGACTCAGTAACTACTGAAACATAAACAATTATTGTTCAAATGTCTTCAACCTCATCGTCAATTTTAACCTCTATATTATATGCCATTATGAATGTGAATCTATTACGAATTGGCAAACTGAACACAAATGATTTATTGAAACTTCTTGATGTGGATTGTTATCATACCATCATATCATATAGTTAATATGTTATAAAAAGAGCATATAAGTTTTCAGAATGTTTTCTCCATTTGATTAACCGACACGAGGTCTCATTTTGTACGTTTAAAGACTAGTAAATCTTTTATGATGATGTTTCATATTCACTCATCTATTGTTGGCCAACATACCCTTAGTATTCCAGCTGTAGAAACGCCCAGGTATTGTTAAACGTTTGGGCGTTTTACTGGTGAAGATCAAAGTAGGCTGATTATGAAAAGCTGCAAATTCTAATGATGGTGTAGAGTTTCTTCTACGAAAGCTTTATACAGGGTGATATACAGAGTGGCCACTTTGGCTTGAGCATTACTTGAAATTTGAGCACGAGTAACGTTGGGACATTCTGAATAGGTTTTTATTTAAGATGCAATTTTTGCTTTCTGGACACTCCGAACACAATAGTAGGTATTCATGACAACAAAATTCAAATGGAAAACATAAGAAACTTACCTTTTTTAATATATTTAATGAACTGTTCAAAGGCGATTCATTACAAGTAACTGTATTCCATAGTAACTAATTAGTGACATATATATTGAAAATCTGTTCACAGTTCAATGATGGAACTTCCACTTTACTATCAGAAAATTGCCATAGAAGTTGTACGATGTGAGAAAACCTCATTGGAAATATTTAAGTTTTGTGATATTATTTAAGTAATTATCATGGCCGTAATGACAAGATAATAATTCATTTGATGGTCATCAAGTTGCCAAAACTCTCGGCAATATCGATTAAAACTTCGATTTTACGATATTATATGAACATTACCAATCAAAAAATATCTATGAAATGTCTCAAGTCTGACGATATCCTGTATAAAAATTCTATGACAATATTCTGATAGTTTCAATGGCGAAGCTTAAGATTTTCAATATCTATGCAAATAAAATAGATACAGTGAAAATAGAGTTTTGAAACTTTCGGTTTTTTTTGTGCAGAAAGAGATCGAGTCGATTATTCAGTATCATTTCGAACAGGTGAAACAAACAAAATTATATAGTTTACTAGCTTTTATCCGCGGCTACGCTCGCGTTTAAGCCTTTAAATAAGTGTCGGTACAATAGAAATAAATCAATATGAGAACTATATTTTAATGGTTGCCTGTGATTATCAGTTTTTAAAAATTATTACTTAACCTAACCTACTCTACTCTATTCTACTCTACTTTCACCTAACCTCCCTAACCTAACATAACCTAACCTAACATAACCTAACCTAACCTATCCTAACCTAACCTATTCTAACCTAACCTACCCTAACATAACCTAACCTAACCAACAAAGTAGCTAGATTTTGACTTTTTTGACAAACAATTTTTTTTTCTTAAATTAATTATTTTTTTCAAATAAAAAGTGTCTTATGTTACTTCTAATACCTCCAAGAACATGTGTACAAAATTTCATGATGATAGGTTAAGTAGTTTTCGCGTGAAACCGTAACGAACTTACATTCGCATTTATAATATAAGTAGAGATGCAACTTTAGATTCGACTTGTCTAAACTTTTTGAATTTTCAGAAATGAAGGCTTTTGGCCTCTTACTTCTGCATCCTCATACAAACAATGTGGAAAACTTTCTTTCTCAGAAACTGATCTCTTCTAAAAATATACCCCTTTCAATTTAATCAAGATTCCTATGGCTGGGATTGAATCAAATAAGCGGATGAATGTCATCCATTACATGAGTAGATTTAACTTATTCGAGATGAAGTCGTAATTTTATTAATGAGTTGAATGCTTCATCCAGAACGGTGCTGATGAGGTAATAAGACAAGTATCTTATTCCGAAACTTCGAAGTCCGCCAGTGAGGATGATAGTGTTCCATTTGAGTGAAATTTTATATCGTAAATCATCATATAATATATTGTGGAGCGTTTCTATGAATTGAATGGAAAAAGAATGTTCATAATAATAATAATTTTTTAATTCTTTAGGTTATAACTAGCACAATATAGAACAAGTCAGCATAATATAGTATCAGTATAAGGTGAATTATTATTGAAAACATTTTACACAAATTGTAGTCAATATAATTATTACAGTTATTAATGTAACTAAGTGCATGAAAGCATGTAAAAGGACTCAATATAATAGTATTGGCGGTTAATTATTTGTAATGAGTTTTAATTACTATTTCATACTTAATACAGAACAAGTTAGGTGTCAGGAACAGTTTGTCTACGCGAGTTTTCGTTTATAAAAATAAGATACTTAAATCATGCAAAGAAGTAACTTTCAGACACAAACTGAAAGAAAGTCCTCCTGAAACAGCTACTTTCATATAAACATTGAATTACACGAAAGAAAAAAATCTTTCGAAACAAATACTTCTATATGAACACTGAATTATACAGAAGATACTTTTCTCTACTCAGTTTGTATTTCAAACATTCGTTGTGGAATAAAAATCAGAT